>SCLH01001047.1:332639-413461 GCA_004367855.1 Oikopleura vanhoeffeni | reverse complement strand
ATCCTAGTGACTCAAATTACCGGCGAATTGGGAAGTAATCAAATTCTTCGGCAACAATCGACGGGATTAAACGGTAAGCAAAATTATGAAAGTTTTAAAAATTCGTGAATCAAATTTTAAGAGAAATTGTTAGGATGTGAGATCGGGGAATATGGAAGCAATCAAATTGCTCGTCAAACATTCGCAACTAACGGTAATATCCCTTTATCACTTTTTGGTTAGAATGCGTAGCCACTACTTCTTTTAACGTGTGTTTTTAACGTTGTGGCTACGCATTCTAACCAAAAAGTGATAAAGGGATATACCGTTAGTTTTAATTTTCTTAATAATAACCTTGGTTCCATAATAAAACTTCCATTATTGTCAACTATTCAAAATTTCAAGGGTGGAATGTTTCCTGAGAATATTTCACTGAAAATTGACATATAAGTTATATAAATTATATTATATAACTTAATCGGACAAAAATACAACTGTTTAAATTTTTTCTATCAAAGATTTTTTTGGACTCTTCGGCTAAACAGCCAATTCAAGTTCCATATCCCTTTATCACTTTTTGGTTAGAATGCGTAGCCACAACGTTAAAATCACACGTTAAAAGGAGTAGTGGCTACGCATTCTAACCAAAAAGTGATAAAGGGATATCACAAAAACATCTTTCGACTTTCACCCATTTTCATAATAATCGAAAACGGCTCTTAGCCGAAACCTGAAATGAAATTATCATTGATGGAAACCAATTATCATATTATTTTCCAAGACCGAAAAGCGAAAAAATATGCTTTCTTGTTTTTTTTTTATAAAATTAGTATTAATATTTTTCTGAAATCAGCAATTTCGTTTTTTTAAACTTGCTTATTATAATAACTGAAAATCAACATAAAAACAAATTTAATCACGCCAATTTTAATGATTTTTATATACATTTTATATTATTTTTGACAAGATTGCTAGACGTGTTTATTGGAGCAATCTTAATTAAGAATATGAAATAATCATGTTAGATGTCATATAATTATCTGACCTACATCATGGTCTGTTCAAGATTTACTTTATCACATACCTTAAATCATTAATTACCAATCGACTCTCTTATATAGATTACAGATCCTCAGAGGACAGATCCTGAATATTTGAACTTTACAAACAAAGCGGAATACTAGCATCTGATCAAAGCCCTGGATTTCAAAATAGGTAGATTTCATTTGCCAGATTTGGTAGAAATCAAATGCTCAGATACCGCATTTTTTAAGTATTCAGGATCTGTCCTCTGAGGGTCTGTACTCCATATCTACTGTTCACACCAGGGGTCGGCATAACCTGATCGGATCGACTTCGAAGTTCGATCCGATCAGGTTTTTCAAAAGTTATGCCAATCCCTGGTTCACACTAATGTTAATTAATATAACTGACATATTTAGCCAATCTGGGTCAGCTGACCAAATTAACATAAGTGTGAACAGGAGTTATCATTTTTTTAAGCTTTGTCTTCGCGGTTTTTACGGTATGATATCATAAAATAAATATTATTATTTTTTTATTAAAGAATAGTTTTAAATGACGTTCGGGTTTTTCATTTTCAGAATTGAGAATAAAAAATTTTCACCTCGCACAGAAATTGAAAAGGAAGGCAATTTGATAAATCTAGCCTCAGTTTCGCAAAATTAGAGCCAGATTTATTTAATTCAGGTGATTGCAGTGTTTTTGAATGTATTTAGAAAGCATGGACATAGTCTATGTCACATAGATAATGCAGAATTTTATGTTCTTTCTGTCTCTTGAGTGAAGGTTTTTCAAGGAAAATAAGCGCTCCTTCATATATTTTTCTAGTTTGTTTATGTTGAATACCGTTTTGTTTTCTATACGGTGAGATGCTCTACAAAAAATAATATTTTTTTCTATCTGTACGTTTTCCTGGTTAACGCATAGATATGCGGCATAGTACATCGAAAAAATTTGTCGATAATTTGCACACGTTTGAATGTGTTCGTGAATAACTGATTGTTTGAAGTTCGGTGAATTTTGCAAAACTGAGGCCAGATTTATCAAATTGCTTTTCTACTTCAATTGTTGTGCGAAGTAAAATATTTTTTTCTCACTTTTGAAAATGGAAAACCCGAAACGTCAATAAAAACTATTCTTGTATAGAAAAATATAATATTTTATGTCTTAAAACCACACAATAAAATAAATAATTTTATACAGAAGAAAAACATTTACTCTACAAATTTATTTGGGTTTCCGGATGTTCTGTTAAACAACCCCCCGAACTCAATATATGCTATCATACAGTTCGTTTTTTGATGAAAATTTAAAACGCGTTGGAATAAAACTATTTTTTGTAATTGGTTATCAAGTCATTTTATATTCAACACAGTAAAAATACTTTCTAAAATATAAAAAAAATTGATAAATATATTTCAGAAATGAGCTCTGTGGGTTTTGGAAGCAATCAAATTGTCCGACAAAAACCTAAAGGTGGAGATGGTCAATCAAGTTCGCCATTTTACAAGGGTTTACGAAAACAAGCTCAAGCAGGAAATTATGGAAGGGAAGGGTGAAAATTATAATTCTTGTTCGAACCAGGAATTGGCACATTTGAAATTGTTTTTTGTATCAGATCGGGCTCGGATCGGTAGAGTCTCAAAAAAATGGGATCGAATGGTGATCGGATTGGTAGACCCGCAAAAAAGTTTGATCGGATCGGTTGACTAGCAAAAAAATTATATCGGATCGGGATCGGATCGTTTTTCTTTAAAAGTTGTTTCCGTTCATTTTAACCCGAAAAACTGTTTTTGTTTTAAACTTCAACTTAATTGTAGTTCCCGATGCCGATTCAATTTTGCCGAGCCCAAGTTTGAACCTAAATATTGAGAAATCAGAAAAACAAGACATTTAACCACAGTTTATCTTCTATTCACTTTTTTGTAAATATCCTGGTCCTCCTACTAAAAAACACACTTCGTTTCCTAATCAGGGCCGGGATATTTACAAAAGTGTGAATAAGGGATATCTAAAGAAGCGCTTTTAATTTTTTAACCTTGGATGATTTCAATAAAAGTCAATGACAATAAAATGGTTTAGACTCAGAGCAAATTATTGATATAGATGTCAACAATCAAGTCATATCGATTATGGGTCCTCCTGACACGTAGTAGCTAGTTTTCCAGCAAACATTTTAATATAAATCGGCTTTTGAAAACACCTCATCTGATTAAGTCCTTAGATAGCTCAAACTGAGCAAAACTATTGAGAGAGAAATAAATTAAAACAATGGTCCAAATCAGACAATTGTTACAATTTTTTAAACAAAAATCCATAATTAAACGATTACCGTAATCTCAAAAAAATTAACAAATAATCTGTTTTGTACAATTTTTTATTATTAACTTAACATTTCTGCTTAGTTTCAGCTATCTAAGAACTTAATCGGATAAGTCGTTTTCAAAAGCCGAATTATATTCAAATTTTGGCTAAAGAACTAGGTTATATGTGCCAGGAGCAACCGTAATCAATATCCCTGGCTTGACTTGTAATGTCGAACAGTTAAGCTGATTTACTATTAATAATTGATAAATTATACATGTGATGAATTTATTGAGTTATGAAACTTTGATTAAATATCATCAATTCACCCTTGAATAAGTACTGAAATAAACCACATAAATCGACAAAAAACTCCCAAGATCCGAAGATTATCGTCGTCTTCAAGTTTCGGAGGAAGTTATGCTCCTGACGATGTAGTTGTATCATGGACATGCAAGCTTACTTCAATCACGAAAAAGTCAAATAATTTGACAGTTTCAATTCGTGCTAACCAAAAGGTAAGATAACTTTAAAATTGTTTTCGAAATTTGAATTTTTGTAAAGTATCAAATTTTTTTAATTTATTCGCAAAATTTTCAGAGTTGGTCACAGTCATCGCTGTCTAATTGGAACAAACTATAACTGGTACAAATTTTTCGGGTCGGTATTTGTACTAGTTAGAGCGCGATGACTCAGTCAGAATAACTCATAAAAATAAAATGATTTTAAGTACGTTGAATATTTTATCATTTTAAAATAAACGTGTTGAAAGTCTGGGTCATGAGATAAATCTTCATTCAGGACCTGACATAATTTTGTGAAATGTGATAACATTATATCACTTTTTGAAACCGTACTTTATTCTATTTTGCTCCTGGAATGTTTGCGTTTGGATATAAAAATTGAGATTTAGGTTTTCAATGTCTGCTTGGGTTATATAATTTTGTCAGCACTAATTTTGATTTTTGAAACAATACAAGACACTTTCAATTTTTCAAAACTGTCTAAAAACTTTCAATTTTGACTATCTTGGATGTCAGTTTTTGAATGTTTGTTACTGAGAATGGCCTGATTAAATTATTGAATATTATTCTTTAAACTCGGTGATGCCACCTTCGCACAAATAAAAATTACTAAAATTGATCTTCTATGTAAAATAATCATCAGAAATTTTTTTTAGATCACAAGTTTTGAAATTGAAATTTTCGTATAATAATTTTGAGTTGAACTTCGTAGACTTTTAGTTTCGAAATTATACGAAAAAGAAATTTTGATCATTTATTTCACAAACTACGCTTAAAAAAGCATAGAGCCCTAACTTGGGTGTATACTGTTTCCAGACACCAGAATAGAATTGGTGGCAAAATTGACGTCACTATAATTCACGATATTGAAATAACGTTAATTAGGCATAATTTACCCAGAATTTGCAAGGTGAAAATTCTTTCACTATAGCATTCAGAGCCTATGTCTACAAATAAGAAAATTTTCGTCAAAAAGAAATCAAAGAAAATTTTGAAAAATGTCAGAACTTATTAAAAAGATGCCCGACGGGGATTCCTGATCCCTTGATTGACCCAGATATCTGGTCCTTTAAATATTTCACTCCAAGCAACCCCTTAAATTTAATTCAAGGTGACCGAAGATATAACATGCTATTGGACTACTGATTGTGCGACTGATTGGGTAAAATATAAAACGCTGACCGGAAAAATCACCATTTTAGCTGGAAACGATCGAGGTTCTACAAGCATATCATCCGACGACATTTTATCATATCAGGAAGCCAGTGATCTGAAATGTAGAAACGTATCTCACCGAAGATCTCGATTTGAGATCGACGAAATTGATCAAATTGTTCTGAAATTAGACTCAATTGATGGAGAAGGTGCTTTTATAAAACATGATGAAAAACGGTGTTTTATAAGTATTTTAGGCGGGGTAGCAAAAAAAAAATAATGCAATTCCGGGTTAATTTTCAAAAAAAGACATTTTTGTGATGTGATCAGGGTTCGGGCCTTTATTTCCCATTTTTGATTCGATCATTTTTAACAAGTGATTGAAGTTATTAGGAGGTCACTAAAAGTTAAAATGGTTTAATTATGACAAAAATATGTTCAAAAACATTTTGAGGTTTTTGACGACCAAATTTAACAAAAAGGAACGCATTTGATCTTTGAAAGCATAAATATTATAGAAATCGTTAAGGAAACTTGTTTGTATTTTTGTATTAAGTCCTGAATATCCCAAAATTTCCAATTTAAAAAAAATAAAGTTGTATTATTTCAAATTTGGTTTTCCCTTTAAAACTTAAAATTACAAGCTAAATTTTCCAGAGAACGTTTTTTATCGACAATTAGAAATGTTTTAAAATTCTACATTAGAATTTTGATTTGATTTTAAGTTAAATTCATTCGTTTGAAAGTTAAAAATTTTCCCAGTTAAAACCCTAGATTAATTATTTTAGCAAATTTTTCTGATTTGAAGTATTTTTTATATGTTTCAATGATCTTTTCGTTTCAATTTTTATTTATCCGGAAAATCTGCCATCAAGTATTTAGTCGAAGTTATGTTTACCCTTACTTCAGACGAAACTAAGATCAGTAAGTATCAATCACATGGCTCTCACGGATCGGACGATATTTTCGGCAACTCAGACGAACTTAAACGGCTCCAGCTACTACTTGATGAAATGTCCTCAAAATTACTACTGGCTGACAATGAAAATAAAATTCTCAAAAATCATTTGACTGATCTTGGTATTGAACTTGACGAAGGACTCTTATCATCAGATAAGACTAAGGGCCGGATTATGTCAATTATTTTGAGAGACCAATCGTGGAAAATAAAAGGTTGATTTGACCTCAAAATTCTAAAATTTATGACAAACTGAGGATGAAATACTATGTATACTTAATAATGACTAATTACTCACGATGTACTTTAATTCGTCGAATTTGCCAATATCCCCCAAAAAACGGTAGCCTTCCAGCCGTCCGCGTCCAAATATACTCTATAGAGTAAGGTAGTGTAAAGTGTGGTAAGCCTTGCGGAGGGGGAGAGCTAGTAGTCTAGTAAAACTAGCGCTGCAATAGGGCTAGTCTTGTAAATAAATAATAGGCTAGTACTTTTCGATACTGTATTTTTGAATAATGTAAATAATGTATAATTAATATAGTTTAGTTGTTATATTGTAGGCTGTCACCTGTGATTTATCAATATAAATAAAATTTATATAAGTTTACTAAAAGTGTAGTTTTTTTCAAACATTAATTAAACAAAATAGCTAAATTTACGTCAAATGATTTATATATCAAATCAGGCCAACTAAATAGATTTCAAAAATTGGAAAACCATTTAATTCAGAATAAGTTCATTTTTTTGCCAAAAATAATGAGCAAACTTTAACATTTTCTAGTGCACTCAATATCGAAAGAATAGTGAAAACCGATTTATTTCAAACAGTTGATATTAAACCTCATTTTAAATTAAAAAGAAATTACAAAAAATACCAGATGAACAGCTGAGAACTTCTTAGAAGCATTTTGTAATAAAAACAGCTGATAGGAAAGACGCGTTTTTTTTAATGACTTTCAATTTGATTGAACGCGGGCCGACAAAAATATAATTTTTAATTTTCCATATAAAAATTGGAATATTTTTTTATGAACTACGTTTGGACAGA
Source organism: Oikopleura vanhoeffeni (assembly GCA_004367855.1). Taxonomy (NCBI): domain Eukaryota; kingdom Metazoa; phylum Chordata; class Appendicularia; order Copelata; family Oikopleuridae; genus Oikopleura; species Oikopleura vanhoeffeni. Next base: position 406,470 of record SCLH01001047.1, on the reverse strand, counting down.
GTTTTTCAANTATTTTATGAAATTTGGTACTGTAAATGTCTTTCAGACATATTCACCAGAATTGTCTATTGATTTTCAAATTCCAGAAAATCACCTTCTGTTTGAACTTCCTTTGTGCTAATTTCAACCAATAAAATTAAATCAAACAAATTAATTTCAAACTTTCTTAATTTAATCATAAAAATAACTTAAATTCAATATCATATAAAAAATATCTTAATACATTATACATAATTAAGTTTTAAAAGTACTACACTCTTATAGTACTACAGCGATACTACACCACGCGCTCTACTGCGCGATAGCCCCACCACACCACTAGCCCCACATCCCTACTAGCTCTACAGCACCACTCTAGTACATATATAGCTTATATATGGACGCGGACGGCTGGTAGGGAACCCAAAAAACATACGCAGCTTCACGATTTTTAGCGGAATTCCGTTCTTTGGCCATATCGCCGAAAGAGCTTATATCCCTTCATCACACTTTGCTAAGAATGCGTAGCCAGGTCGATTTTTCTAGCTAATTTTTTTATTGATTCATCTATCTGGCTACGCATTCTAAGCAAATTGTGATGAAGGGATATCGATCACGGGGCCACCTGGCGCATATAAACTTGTTTTTAGCCGAAAATTTAAAAAAAAATTTGATTTTAAAAACGACTTATTCGATTGAGTTCTTAGATAGCTAAAAATAAGCTCAATTATTTCGAGAAAAATAAATTTGAAAAAATCATCCGAATCAGATCATGGGTTCTAATTTTTTAACAAAAACTAATAATTAATTAATTTCGGTGATCTTAGAAAAAATCAAAAAATGGTACGATTCGGATCATATTATTTTATTATTAACTTTATAGTTGTGCTCAGTTTGAGCCTTCTAAGAACTTAATCGTATAAGTTGTTTTCAAAAGCCGAGTTATATAAAAATTTTGTCTTAAAAACTAGCTGATATGTGCCAGGAGGCCCCGTAATCGATATGGTCAAAATTGCGTTGGTGCTTGAGATTTTTACCACTGATTACTTTTGGTGCGTCATGAATAACGGGATACTTCAAGATTTACTGTCTCACATTTATTTTTTAAAATTTCTGTTTGATCGCGTTCGGTGGAGAACTTAATTTTACACATTTTGGTATTTGTAATTCATTTGAACAGACTGTAAAACACAATATATAATTATGACGTCATTTCAAATGCCCACGCGTTTTTTACTTTTAAACAAAAAACTTTATGTCTCCATATTGCCGAAAGTGCCGATATTTTTTGGGAAAAATTTTCGGCGATATTGGGCGTCCTCCTGTTTTTAAGTTTTCGGCCAGCTCGAACACCAGTATATATTAAAAAATATCACGTTCGAAGTCGGCGAGTCGAGCAAATTAATCATGAAACCTATTGATGTGATCACAACTGCCTTGAGCTGACGAAAGCTTTCTGTGTTCAATTGCGCGATTTCTTTGTATTTTTCAGCCTGGCATGCCAAAAATTTGTTGGTTGACTTCGATTAAAAAAACCGTTCTAAACTTCAAGTTTTAAATTCCAGTCGTTTCACATGTTATTTGCTGGTAAGATAGTAATTCGGCTATTTTACAGAAAAATTGAAAGTTTTTGGACATTTCTAGAATTTGAATGAACTTGAGCTCCCGGTTCAATAAAAACAATAAAATTTCTAATAAAAGTAAGATTTAAGTTCAATCTTGAGAATAAGAATAAATCGAAAACTTGCATTCGAAAACTTGCATTATTTTTTGTATCATAAATTTGATAATTAAATATCACATTCAATATTCAATTAAGCCAACTTTGAGGTATTTTTTTGATTAAAAAAAACAATTTTTGAAATAATTTTTTATAGACATATCGAAAATTATCCCTACTGGGCCTTTTACATCACGTATCATAAATTTGAGAAAGTGACCAATGAAATTGCGGGATTCTTGAATTAAGTTGACAATAGAGTTATGTGATTGGTCACTTTCTTGAAGTTATGACGCGTGATGTAAAAGGCCCAGTAGGGATAATTTTAGATATACGCCAGATGATTTTTCTGAGTGATTCTTGCTACTCTCGTCCCCAAAAAATTAAAACAACTTTAGAAAAGTCAATATTTAATAGAGATAGCCGAATTACTATTTTACCGTAAATAACCACATCAGATAATCATCACCTATTTTTGATGCATGTAAATCATATTTTTTTTCTTTGAATTCGATTTGAATCCCAAAAACAGAATTTGAAAGACCAAATCAACCGCCTGCAACCTGGAATTGACGAAATGAACGCAAATTTGGGCCTATTAACAGCGGAAGAAGAACTCAATATTCTCAAAGAGGAACTTAAAGCTGCGCATGCAAACATACAAAGCCGAGATCAAATAATAAAAAATGAACAGGAAAAACTAGAATCAAAGACCATAATAATGGAGACTGAATTACATGCTGCTCTTGCAAAAATACAAAGGCGTGATGTAACAATAAAACAAAACCAAGAAGAATTAGTAGTTAAAACCATAGTAGAAACAAAAATGGAGGGTGATTTTATGCTGACCGCAAACAAAATGGAGGCAGTTAATGCAGGTATTTGAAATAACAAGTTATATTCCAAATATGACCCAGCCGCCCGTACGGTCCTGTGGAACCGGATCATCAATTGTCAATTATACAGGAGGAGGCTCGATATTGCCGGCTCAATCTAGCCTAAAACAACCTACGCAGTTTCACGATTTTTAGCTAAAATACTTTCAGTGCCAATAATGTCGAATGTGCCAATATCGCTGAATTTTCCAATATCGCAGAATTATTTTGAGATTAATATTACTAATTACTTTGTGGGCGTCATGAATGAGGTCAATCTCATGATTGAATTACCCAAATTCACTCTTTTCAACTTTAATTTCATTACGTTAGGTGGAGAACAAGGGGAGGCCCAATATCGCCAAAAGTTTTTGCCAAAAAAAGTCGGTGATATCGGCAAATTCGGCAATATGGAAACAAAAATAATAGGCGTTCGAGAGGACGTCATGTGTCAAACATTTTGTTTTGATTTTATAAGAAGTTTTACAATAAGTTCGAATGAAGTAAATCACCAAAATGGGTAAAATTTGATACTCCACCGAACGCAATCAAATTTAAGTTGATAAAAGTAAATTTGAGAAATCAAATCATAAGAATGACGTCATTTATGACGCCCATATCTCTTTATCACTTTTTGGTTAGAATGCGTAGCCACAACGTTAAAATCACACGTTAAAAGGAGTAGTAGCTACGCATTCTAACCAAAAAGTGATAAAGGGATACAGTAATTTCAAATATAAATCTCAAAAAAAATTTGTCGATTTCGGCAAATTCGGCGAAATTGGCACGAGAAGTATTTAAGCTGAAATCATGAAATTGAGTAGGTTTTTTTGGCGATATTAAGCCGGTGATATCGGGCTTCACCCTGTATCAAATTCTACGCATTTAGTTTTCATTCGAACCTATTGTGAAACTTTTTATAAAATCAAAGAAAATGTTTGGCATATGACGAGATTTTGAACGACTACGCGCTTTTCCTTTTTTGAACAAAAAAGTTATTTCTGTTTTCATATCGCCGAATGGGCCAATATCGTCGAATTTGCCAATATTGCCGAAATTACGGCGATTTTCCCCCCCTGTATACAGTGTTTTATCTCGCTGATGAACTAAAAACTTATATTTATTCCTTATAATAAATGCATCTTAATTCACTATAAAAGTAAGTGGAGGATTTGAAAGTCAAAGATGAGAATCGATTTCATTGACTCCTCTTGTCTTTTACTGATCATTATAAAAAATAAGATTTTTTAAAATTATCAATTTTTTTAAAAAAAAAAGGGATTTTCGGCCAAATTTTCGAGATTTTGGAATAAATGCTTAAAGGCCTCGGTGCATTTTTACAGATACGGATATTCGCGGATATGGGCTCTTAATGAAAAACTTTTTACTGGGTTTATATATTCTTCTCAATATACCATCAAAATTGTCAAAAGTCTTATGTTTATCTGTTAAGTAGACTCACATGGGTCTTAAAGCGATAAAAGATTAAGAATGCAAAAAATAAGTACCTTAATTCTCACAAAAAATCGCACAAACAAAAATTAGGGACAAATTTGATCGTTCACTTGGTCGACGTTGATTAAAGTCGATCCGGTCCTACAGGAGTCCTGTAACAGGAAAATACGGGCGGCTAAAGGTTAAACACATTACTAATGCGTGAGCATTATACACATTGTATCTTCAGGTTTAATGCTTAAAACTGGTGAAGAAAATCGACAAAAACATGAAGAACACAAATTGGAAATGCAAAGGCTTGCTGAAGATAATGAAGAAACTATGGTTTTAAGCGATGATGACGCTGTTTTTGGCGCATTAGAATCTGAAACTTTATCTGAAAATTCCGACTCTGATCTGAAAACTCGTCACGAAATAAATGAAAAAACTGCCGCTCTAGAAGCTGAAATAGCCAGAATGAGAGCCAAATTAGCTCAAGATGAGGGTCTGTCAGATATAATGGCCATGCTGACGGAAGAAATTGAAAGTTTGAAAAAACAGCTGCTCGAAAGTAACGCCAAAAATGAAAGTTTCCAACTAACTGTTGGTGATCAAAATGTTAAAATTGATGATCTGAATGCTCAACTGTTGAAACTGAGTTTGAATACGACGGATTTGAATGCGGAAATGGCCAACTTGCTGAATGTTTTGAACGACTTGAGAACTGAAAAGGATAATTTATGTTATAATTTACAAGACGAAATTGATGCTCTGAAGAAATTAAACGATCAAGGATAGGATCGAATTATAACAGTAATTTTTCCATCTTTCAAGTTTTGTTTTGAAATATAGGACACATCTTTAAAACTTTGGTACACCAGAAATATTTAAGTCAAAATAGCGTTAAAAACAAAAATTACTTACTCGTATGCTCTTGCTGGTGAATTATGTAAGTTGTTTATGGATTACCTAGCGTGTCAACCATTTAAACCGTCGTCGTCACGTGATCGAAATATATCAAATTTTCGTATTTAATTATTTGTAAACGAATGCCAAATCGGTATTTTATCATTTTTTAGAAAAAATATACATTTTCGAAAAAAAAAATCTTACCAAAAAACGCAATATCAATGAAACTTTTGAAAATTATAGTTTGGACTAGTAACGACTAGTTAATAAGAATAACAGCTAGACTATAAAATTTTGCGCCGACATTCAAATTCAATCCCTTTGAAAAGCTGCCGAAAATGCTATTGAACGAATTGGTAAACAATCCGAACAATTTGATGAAATTGAGTCCCTCAATAAATCTTTAAAGAAATTGACGGAACTTTATGATCAGCATGAGGAAGATCATGAAGAAACAACTAAAAAATTAGCCCTCAAATTGCACGAAATAAAAAATTTGGGGCAAGAAATAATCGAAAAAAACGATTCTTTAGATGCAGCCGAAGATCAAATTGCAAAAAAGCTATTGCAAATTAAAGCTTTAGAAAACGACATTGAAAAATTAAATAATGTTTCAGCTGGAAAAGATAAAAAAATAACTGATCTTGAAAATGATCTTGAGAAATTAAGGAAGCTTATTGTTTTGAAAGCAGATATAATCCAAGATTACATTTTTGTTTTCGCAGCTCAGGATCCTGTCAATGAGTCAGTCAATCTTGGAAACGAAAATTCCGAAAATAAAGATTCTCTGAAAAACTGGCAAAATGACTGGAAGAATCTTGAAGATAAAATCGAAGAGCTTCACAAATTGGCAAAAATAAAAACTGCTGAAAAAGATCAGAAAATATCTGAACTTGAAAGTGATGTCGAAAGCTTCAGAATTATGGTAGTGTTACAAACTGATAAAATTCAAGTCTTGCTCAATTTATTTTCAGTGCAAGGCGAAAATGAACCAAATTTATCTGCTAATTTTGAACCTGAGGAAAAACTCGAAATTTCAGAATCGATTGCGAGTTTGAAAAATGATTGGCAGACTCATGAAGATAAAATCGATGAGCTTCAAAAATTGGTCAATGAAAAAACAGCGCAAACAAATGAGAAAGTATTAGACGTTGAAGCGAATTTTAAAGCATTAGTTAAATTGATCTTTAATGAAACCGGTGATATTTCAAAGTTTAATGCAGAAATTTTAAAAATGCAAGGAGAAGAAAACAATTTGGTTATGAACATTAGGCCAGAAAATGTACAGAATTTAGGAGAGAATGATTTCATTGATAACTGGGGGAATTATTGGAAGCTACTCAAGGATGAAATTGATGAACTCAAAACCTTGAAGGACCTTTATGCCGAAAAACAGGCTGATCTTGTCGAAAAAGATAAAAAACTGGATGATTTTGAAACGAAGATTTGGATTGAAATTGTAGCAAATAGTGAAACCTTGACAATTTTAAATCGAATTAACACCTTAAATAATAGTTTGATGAAAATTAATTCATACATACAAAGCCATATTGATTACGATGCCCGAGTTTATATTAAACGTCCTTTTTTCAAGCTGTTGAGGAAGTATTTCTGAACAAAAATCGCGTTATGTTACGTAATTTTTGATAAAACTAAATGTAGATCATATTCTACCCGACTTCATTTGTGTGCATTGATGCTTAATAAGAGCGTTTATTTGGTTGAGTTCGATATTATCAACAGTTACGTAATAATAACGCGATTAGTGTCCTGAAACGATTTTTCACCAGAATTAAACCAGAAGAAGATTATATATGAACTCGGGCATCGTAACCGATATATATGCTTATTAACATCATGTTAATAACCTAAATCTGATGAATCATTTGTGTAAAATCAAATTTGAATACAGATGTAAATAATAAAATCAAATTTGCATTCTATGAAAATTAAACTCGGTAAATTTTTACTTTTGCATCATAATTCCAATCAAACTCTGAGGCTTCTATGTGATTTACATTTCAATCCAAATTTAGCTCACAGACAAAACTGAGGCATTGAATTTTGCCAAAATTCAAATTTTGCAAAATGAAGCAGAATTGAATGATTTTGTAAAAAAATCTGATAATCAACATGACAGAATAAACGAACCGGGATCAAACCTTGATAAATTAACTAACGTTTTAGCCACAAATGAGGAAAGAATCAGCAATCTCGAAAATGATCTCGAAAAGTTAAGAAAACTGATTGTTTTAAAAGCTGATATAGTTCAAAATTACATTCATGATTTCGGAATTCCGGATGCTGGAACAGAATTAGCCAATCTCAAAAATGAAACTTCCGAAAATTATGACTTGATGAAAAATTGGCAATATGACTGGGAAAATCTAGAGAATAAAATCGAAGAGCTTCAAGAATTGGCTCATATAAAAATTGCGGATAAAAATCAGAAAATATCTGAACTTGAAAGTAATGTCGAAAACTTCAGAACAATGGTAGTTTCACAAACTCATGAGATTCAAGTTCTTATAAATTTATTGTCAATTCCGGAAGATATTGCAGCCGAAATTACTAAACCAACCGAAAATTTAAATTTGTCAGACTCCACTGAACGTTTGAAAACTAGTTGGAAAGTTCACGAAAATAAAATTAATAGGCTTCAAAAATTGGTTAATGATCAAACGGCGCAAACGAATGCGACGATATATGACCTTGAAACTGAATTTAAAGCATTATTAGAACTTATCTGTGAAGAAACTGGTGATATTTCAAAATTAAATGCAAAAATTTTGAAAATTCAAGAGGAAAAAGACAATTTGGATGAAATAATTTTGCCAGAAAGTCTGGAAAAAGCAAGTGATAATGATTTAATTCATAATTGGAAACTTTATTGGGAAAGTCTCACAGATGAAATTAAAAAGTTGATGGACCTTTATGCCGAAAAAATAGCTGCTATTGCAGACAAAGATTACGCATTAGCTGATATTGAGAATAAGATTTGGATTTAAAGTAAAACCTCGGCAACCATTTTCGAACTTAACGTAGTCGTTTTTGTTGAAAAGTTTTCTCAAGAGCCACTTTATTCAAGATCAACATAATTATTTATTTTTCAGAATGAAAAATTAAAAATAAATCATCCAAGAAACCAAATAATTTCGGACAGAAAGTCGATCACGTAGAATCTTTACATTACATTTTAACAGCGATTTATTTTTTTTGAAATTATTGTGAAGTTATCTACTGTATTAGAAAAATCAGTCAAAACGTAGCTTATTTTATTTTTGCTTAATTTTGCTCCGATTACTTTGCGGCATAAATTATGTTTGTTCTATGGATATGTTTGGCAGAAATTTGTCACATTAGTCAGCAAACTAAAATCCAAGTTAAGCTTATCGAAAAAACTAGGGAATTTAATTCTGCGGAAATTCAAATTTTGGATCTTGAAAAAGATGTTCTCGCGAAAGATGATGCGCTTGATGCTATTAAAGATGATTTAATATCGATCAAAAATAATTTTAGTGAAATGATAACAAATTTAGCGGAAGAGAATGCCGCTAAAAATGCTGAAATCGAAAAATTAAACTCGCAAATTCTAATCAATGAAGAAGAATTAAACAATTTTGTAAAAAACTCTGAAAATGAACATGATAATATAAGCGAACCGAAATCTAACATTGAAAAATTAAACAACGTGCTAACCGGAAAAGAGGGGGAAATTACGGATCTTGAAAATGCTCTCGAAAAATTAAGAAAACTTATTGTTTTGAAAAGAGATGTAATCCAGGACTTCATTTCGGTGTTCGCAGCTGCGGATCCTGCAAATGAGTTAGCCGATTTAAAAATCGAAAATTCCGAAAATAACGATTCGCTGAAAAACTGGCAAAATGAATGGGAGAATCTCGAAAATAAAATTGCAGAGCTTCAAAAATTTGCAAATATAAAAATTGCTGAAAACGATCATAAAATATCTGAACTTGAAAGTGATGTCGAAAACTTCAGAATTATGGTAGTCATACAAACTAATAAAATTCAAGTTCTGTTAAATTTATTCTCGATCCCAGATAAAAATGAACCTGATCTCGGTGAAAAAGTTAAACGTGGAGAAAATATGGAAATTTCAAAATCAACTGCAAGTTTGAAAAATGATTGGCAAAATCATGAAAATAAAATCGATGAGCTTCACAACTTGGTCAATGAAATAACGGCAGAAAATAATGAAAAAATATCTAGCCTGGAAGCTAAATTTACAAAACTACTAAATTTAATGGTTTCTGAATCTCATGAGCTTTCGATTTCTAATATTGAATTTTCGAAAGAAGATTTCAAAAAAGGCAATATGACCAATCTCACCGGAGATGAAGGACAAAACGTCAGTGAAGATTATTTCATACAATCTTGGGAAAATAAATGGGATCACCTGAAAGAAAAAATTGATGAATTGAAAACAAATTACAGTGAAAATGCTAAAACACATGCAAATGAAATCATTGCAAAAAATTTATCAATCGATGAAATAAGTGAAATTTCAAAAAATCGAGAGCAAGAAATAAAAAGTTTAGAGAACATCATGGAGAATCAAATTAAAAAATTAACAGAATCGGAAGTTAAAGCTAACGATCTAGAATCCGAACTTGAGAAACTCAAGAAATATCAAGTTGTTAAAGAGGACGAGCTGCAATCAGCAAATGAAAAGTTCGAGAATCAACTGACAAAAAGCAATGAAATTATCGACAGACTCGAAGATATCCAAAAAAATCTAAATGAAGAATTAGGATATGATTGACGAAATTTATAACTCAGAGTTTTAAATTTAAAAACGCAATTGATTTTCAAAAAACTTAAAACTGGTACTAACTCAATTCCAAGATTAATTCAAAGCGTTTTTTTTGCCCTTTATATATCTTGTTTTGTCATTTTAAACAAATCACACATAAAAATGATGTTTAGAAATCGCACTTTGGCATGATCAGAAATCGCGCTCTTCTGTCTCGCATTTTCAAGAGACACAACTCCTTTGATAATTTATAACATTTAACACTCAAATCGTTCTTAAAGGAGTCGGCGTCGATAATTGGGCTCTTTTTTACACATTTTCGAGTGAAGTTTCTGAGAAACCAGGCTTCAGAAATAATTATTTTTTCCAAATACGTTGTACAACCCTTAAGAAAGTTGCCAGTACTATTCACAGCATCTGATACTTCAACCTACGTTCAGAAAATGATTTTGCGTAGGCGTTCCTAAAAGTACTAAAAACCCTACTCCTCATTCATTTCATATCATTTTTGCTTGTTGTTTGCAATTCATTTTTCAAATATAAATGCGCATCTTCGAGCCGTTTTTTTAAAGTGCCCCTAGTGGTCAAAACAGCTTATTTGGGAGGCTTACGCAAAAGCCTACTCCTCCCTGAAAATATATAGAAATTTTCAATTTGTGCATCAAATTCACCGTTAAGCCTTGATTAAGGTCCGAGCGTAACCTTTTTTCCAATTTTTTCTTCAAAATCTCAGGAACGACTTGTGAATTTCTTGTTTTTGTTGAAATGCTGAACTATAAAAATAAAGAATATTCAGAAAAAATTCTTGGAGTTAAAAACCCAGTGACAAATTCTGTACAAAATAGGGCAATCAAAGTTATCTGAGAAATTCCAATTTTCGTCACCCTTAAAGGTATGGTGGTTCCTACATTTTCTGCAGTTATTATGTCATAAAAATGCACCAAACCAATCGGTAATGTTTTAAAAGTACAAAATAACCAAAATAAGAACAAAAAAATTTTCGAAATTTTTGAGTTTTTTCGATTTTTTTCAAAATTAAGTAAAATAATGTATGTTTCAATTTGACCACTAAAACTTCAAAATTTCGGCTTGACGTGAGCCAACTTTCTCCTCAGTGTTTTCCCAGCTTTCTTTTGAGCCCTCTTTCGACAAAATCAAAGCACATTTTCTTTCGGAAATTTTTTCACGTGACCTTGAAAAATTCATATTTTGAGTTGGGTCGAAATGGAAAATGGCTCCTCGAGAGTTCTTTTTGTTTCGAGCTTACGTTTTCAAAAATTTAGTGTGAATTTGAATTAACTAGGGGATAGAGTTCCCGATGAACAAGTCGAAATCCGTGGGTTATCGCATTTTTCTAGAAATAATATAGCACTTCTCACAAAAGCGCTCCTCAGAAGTTTTATACTAATTATACTAGTATGTTAAAATAGGTTTATTTCACATAAAGTTTTTTTGAAATAGGGAAGGGGAGTAGATTTTCCTTGAAGTAGGTCTCCTGTCTCGCTTAGTTGTGTCTGGAGTGGTATGCGCACAAAAATTTGACACGATGGTGTTTACGCCAAGATGAAGGCTAGTTCTACAACTGGCTATCTGAATAATATCTTCTTGAAGCCTGTTTGGCTAATATTTATCGAGAATATGACAAATTAGGAACCACCATTACCCTAACTCACCTTTAATCACCGCCCCGATAAACGATTTTTTTGGGAATCTCGCAAACCAAAGTCTTATAGTGTAAACTTGGCAGAAATGTCACCAAAATAGGTGTATCAAAAAGTATTATACGTGAAACTGAGATATCGACGCCCACTCCCATAACCCTCTCGGGCACAGAGTCATTTGAGTGGCTCTGATTTTTTGAAAAGACCAGAATTGATGAAAATAATTAAAACAGAAGATCAAGGTTTAAATTGCCAAAATAATTTGCGATTATTTTTTGAAAAATGAAAAAATTTTTTTAACGAGTCGGTCGAAATATATTTCATTCTACTTTTTTTCTTGATTTTTCGAAAATAATCTTCAAACACCTGGTTATAAGAGACCGAAAATCTGATGTAATTTCTGAGGAAGTCACTTTGGAAATTTGATTCTTGATCTTCAGTTAAGTTTTTTGTTCTGAGGTCTCTCACTAACTTTATATTTTTTCGAGAGTAAATTGTTTTGAAACCACAAATTTGGATGTGGAAACCAGTTTGAGTGAACTTCCTTATTCCACAGCGGAAATAAAGTACTCAACATTTCAATTGTCTAAATATAATTAAATATCAATTTAAGTCTATCCTTCATCTCAATGACTTAAAAACAATTAAATCGCTAATAATTTAACTTTTCGCATAATACGAGTTCAAAGTCGAGCCATAAAACTTAGGGGTTAAGTAAATCATAGGCGCTGGTAAACTAATTAAATTGCTTTTAAATTTATCAGCCTCATTTTCGTCAGCATAAAAACAGAAAGTCTGAGAAAACAACTTTTGGATAAAAAGAAAGAGATTGTCGATTTAACGCTCTGATTCAAATCAACGCAAAAGAAATTGCTGATCTTGAGAGCTGAAATAACTCAAATCATATGAATGGTAAATTTGAAGCCAAAATGCATGCGCATGAAAAAACACAAGAAAGATAAACAAAAAAACTATTATTAAACTAAACAAGGTAAGCTTCAAACATGCACGAAAATATGCACGCTTTATGTCAGCTTTAAATAAAAAAAAACTGAAATATAAGTGAATAAGTTTGTTTAACCACAAAACTTAACTCCAGATGGAATTTTTTTTTCGATAGTAACGACGAAATATTTCAAGTTCCTTGTTACATATTAAACATTGCATTATCAAATCTTCACTCCAAATGAATAATAAAACTGGTTTATTTTGAATTCGAAAAGCCTTTTTTAATGAAAATTAACTTGATTCACACGTACAAACATTGCCTACAACTCGCCAATGAATGTTTTTCCACATGATGTTTCAAAGAACATTGATGAAAATACTCAGAAATTGTAAAACGAAACTTCTTGCTGCTGCTTTCTGCTGAGTCATTAAATGCTTCCTAGCTGAAAAATTATCGATGTTTGAAAAGCGCATTTTTGTAAAAATAAAGTTTTGTTGTTTCATGATAAAAAAGGCACTATCCAGGATAGTCTATCTTAATGAACAAATATCAATAATGAAACATGGTACATTTTTTGTGAGGGTCGATGTGTTCCTACGTATCATAAGTTTTTGAAGGTGTTTTTTTGCTTATATTAATGAATGCCTCAAAAGACAGAATTGTCAAAACTAATTAGATGATCTTAAAGATTTCCTTGAAGAATTACGGTTTTAAAATATCTACAATAGTACAAGTTGCCTTTCTTTAGATTTTTATATTTGATAAATTTAGATGAAAAAAAACGCAATTATGGATTTCAAGTTTTTTTCACAAAACAATAATATACTACTGCTGGCTATAGTTGATTAGTTTCAGACATACCTTTTTTTTCAATTTAAATTCTAATTTGACCACAAAATAAAGCAAGTTCATTTACAATCCAGATTTCTAAGCAAATGAATATGAATGAGCCTTAAATGGTGACTCGCGCACTTTTATTCGGTATTTGGATTGTTATTTGGACCAGTTCTAAATTAAGACTGTACCTTTGTTATATATACTATATATACATTCGAAAACAGGGAAAATGTTTTGATATCCCTATCGCCTACGTTAAAACTCGCACCTAACGATGAGGATTCGGAATTAGGATAGAAGTAAACGTTTTTCATTTTCTTAATAATCTTTGAACTTTCAAAACTTCCATAAATATAACAATTTTTGCAAAAACGACAACGGAAGATAATTATGTTCAGTGGTTTTGAGACATAAAATTATTTTATTTTTTCTATCATAGATAGTTTTTATTTGACGGTATGAGAAAAAAGTGAACAGAATTCTGAAATTGATTTATTTTACGCGCGAAATCAGTTAACAACAATTTGCGAGATTAGATTTTTGAATTTTGAAAGTAAACATTTTTGCGAAACTAACTAATCAAGCTTCAGACGGAGTACATAGTTATAGCTCGATAAGATATCACTTAAATAGTTAGAGGGCAACGAAGTAAAACACGCCATGCATTGAATTTGCACATTTTTTTATTATAATTTGTAATCACTAGGATCTAATTGCTGCTAATGACAAACTTTCTGATAAAATTGACGAAATTGAAAGATTAAATCAAAAGATTTGCTCCAAAGATGTAGCAATCGACAATATGGATCAGAAAATATTGAAATTTGAGGGTGAAATGGAAGCTTTGAAAAAAATGATTAAAAATTTGACGGCTGAAAATGCAAACTTGAATGATTGCATGTCGAACCAAGCAGAACAAATCAAACATTTGCAAGAAAATTTGGACATGGAAAAAATATTGTGTATTGAAAAAAATAATGAAATTTATGATCTTGAAGCTGAAATTGAGAAACTAAGAAATTTAATTTCCGACAAAGAAGCCAGTAATAAACAATTGGAAAATGACATAAATATTTTCAAATCTGACAATGAAGATAAAAATTCGAAACTTGTGGAGGAAATCAAACATTTGACTTCTGAATTATCGGAAGCCAACAATACTATCTCGACACAGTATGATCAAATAATTATTATTAATACTTTAAATGAAGACAAAATAAATACAATTGCTCAAAAAGATAATCAAATCAAAAATTTAGAAAATGAACTTTTGAATGCTAAGAATAAGGTAGCTGAAAACGATGAAAAGATCGAATACCTGGAAAATGAACTTTCCGACGCTAAAAATACGATAGCTATAAACAGCGACAACATGAAAAATCTCGAAAACGAACTTCACGACGCTAAGAAAATGATAGCTGAAAATACGGACAAAGACAATAATCTTGAAAATGAACTTACTCACGCTAAAAGTACGATAGCTAACAATGACGACAAGTAAAAAATTTCGAAAATTCACTTTCCGACGCTAAAATACGATAGCTGAAAATAACGACAAGATCAATATCTTGAAAATGAACTTTCCGACGCTAAAAAATACGATAGCTGAAAATGACGACAAGATTTAAAAAATCTCGAAAAATTGAACTTTCTGACATGCTCGAAATACGATAGCTGAAAATTGACAGACAAGATCAAAAAATCTTGGAAACCGAACTCTCGACGCTAAAGGTTCGATAGCTGAAAATGACGACAAGATCAATAATATTAAATAAACTTTCGACGCTCAAAAATCGAAAGCTGACATGCGACAAGATTAAAAATCTCGAAAAATGAACTTTCCGATGCTGTAAATACGATAGTCAAAATGACGAAAAAAAAAAAACTCGAAAATGCACTTTCTGAGGCTAAAATACGATAGCTGTGAATGATGAAAATATCAAAAATCTTGAAACCGAACTCTCCGGCGCTAAAAATTCGATAGCTGAGAACGACCACAAGATCAAAATCTTGAAAACGAACTTTGCGACGCTGAAAATACGTATGTGAAGGACGCAAGGATAGAATCTTGAAAATGACTTTTGACGCTAAAAATAACCATAGCTGAAAAATGACGACAGATCCAAAAATCTCGAAAATAAACTTTTCGACGCTAAAAATACCATAGTTGAAAATGACGACAAGATCAAAAATCTTAAAACCGAACTTTTGGATGCTAAAAATGCAAACGCTCATAAAGACGACACCATTAAAAATCTCGAATCTGCTCTTATCGAACAAACACAAATGATTAGAAACATGGAAGCTGAAAAAATTTCACTGGTAGATGATTTCGAAAAAACTCTCGGTAATGTCGTGAAAGCAAAAAATCTCATCGAAAATGAGCTCATGGATAAAAAGTTGATGCTTGTCGAAAATGCAGAAATAATAAATGACCAAGTGAAAGAAATTGATATGCTGAACGACAATCTTAATGATATTCGAAAGATAATAGTTGTCAAATACCAGGAGATTTCCTTTTTCATAAACTTTGTTTCAAAACCAATTGACGGTGAATTGGAAAATGAGACTGATGTCGAGTTGGATAACGTTATTGGTGACAAAAATTGGGAATCTGAATGGAAACAGCTGAATGATACAATTAAACAACTTCAAGAATTATTCCATGCAAAACATAGTCAGTTTTCAAGTCTTCAGGGTCAATTTGATAATTTCATACAGGTTCAGCGTCGGCAAACTATCAAGTTACGTGCTTGGATCTAATTGCGCTTTAATTAAGCTTTAATAAATCGCAAGAAAAGACCAGTTTAAAATTAAAGAGGTTAAAGGGTCTTCCACGTGACCCGACCTGCGTCCCGGGTAGAAAAATCCGATCCCTGATTACAGAATAATTTATTGATAATTCAGTATGCCGAAGTCAGCTTACTTCTGAATTCCAATCAGAAAATGTGATGGTGTTGCAAAATTTATAATTATTTTTTAATTGCGGTTTTGATTAAACAGTCCACGAGATTCAAATTTGAGGTTGAACTTTAAGCGCTTATTGTGTGATAACCAGACATGGGATTTATCTCATTTTAAATTTTTATATAAGCAGAAGGTCGAAACTTTCAGAATAATTAATTAGATTACTAAAATAAACTTTTCAAGGGTACGTAAATAAGCAACGAAAATGACGTTTTTCGCCTTTTTCTCAAAGTCTTGAATTTTTCCATTTTCTCTATTTTTGAAAAAATCACTCCCGAAAAAAAACAAGAGTTCTAGCAACAGTAAAGTCATTATTATTCGACTGACAGATTCTCCAAAAACTTTTCTAAAAACTGATCTCCTCAGAAAATTTCTGCAGTTTGACAAGATTAAAGAATTAGCGATCAAAAGTTTTCTGGAGAAATTGCCCAAAAAAGTAAGAAAAATTAATTTTGAACGGATCATCGGAAATAATTTAAAATTACATTTTTGAACTTCTTGGAGAAAAGTCTATTTAGGATGTTGCTGATTTTATTTTTAGAGCGCTAATTATCCTCTTTTGAGACGTTTTAAAATTTTCAAAACCTCAAATGAAGGGTTAAGAAAATTTTGTTTTTTCCAAATCGAGCTTAAAAAGTTTGTTATCAAATAAGGAGCCGATAGTGATCTAGAGAAGAATTTTAAGGTTTTAACACATTATGAGAATTCTGCAAATTAATCTATTCTTGCCTAAGTCCTACCCAATTAACAACAACACAAAAGAGTGGTTAATTTTTATGATGTCAATTTCAGCTTTTAATATTTTTACTTACAATTCACATTTCACTTGTCTGATAAAATAATGTGTATTCTCAGAATTTTTGAAAAAAAGGGTGTCGATTAAACTCTTTAAATTAATTTTCACAACTTAATATCAGGATCAATCGGTTGAACAAATGAGTTCTTAATTTTCAGTTTTTAAATGTATAACAAAATGAATCGTATCAGGCGTAATAGCGTTAATTGAACCTTCAAATTAAACATGTTATTTTTGATAATATAATAATATATTTTTTTGGGGTGAACAGTAAAATATCGACTTTGTTGAATGTCGACTTTATCCAAAATTGTTATTTAGCAAACTGTCGACTTTTCTTAGAAAAATTAGTGCGTACATAAAACTAGGAAATAAGTAAAATTTTAAATGAAAATTAGAAAAAAAAATTTGTGTGTTTAGATTTGTTTTTTAAATTTGTATTTATAATTTTATTACAATTTGGGGTAGAAAATGTCAACAAATTTTTTTTTTAATTTTTATTTAAATTTTTTGCTATTTCCTAGTTTTATCTTACTTTAAATAATTTCGCAAATATATTAATTATCATTAAGGGGGTATCCGGGATACCGTATCCCTTATGAGAAAACACGATTTTGTGTTTTTTTAGGGCGAATATCTTTAAGAGTACACATTGTGGAACACAACAATTTGTAGAACACAATAGTTAAATACAATGTAATATTTCTACAAAAATCTCACATCCAGAATCATAAATGAACATCACTGATTGCTCGACCAATCAGGAGAGAGCTTCAAAATAGACTCATTTTTGGTCGCAAATAGCCTATTTCTCCGTGAGTTTTAAAGGTAAGAAATTTTTTTGTAGCTTTTATCAACCACGAAATACGTACGCAAGTCTGTAACTATCGTTTTAGAAATTTGAAATAAATTCGCAACAGAAAAGCCAAAAACGGTTTTTTGTGCTTATTTTCAGGGTCTCGCGCAAAAACCTATTTCTCCCCGGATTTTTAAGTAGCACATTTCAAACCTGAATAAATCAGAAGATGAGAAGTTCGTGGAGAGTTGTTACTATCGAAACCTTAATTTCGATAATTTTTTCTTTTCCAAAACTGTACTTCTAATTCCTGAAAATTCATTAATTACTATAGTAATTACTAGAGTATATATTTTCAAAACGATTAAAAAGTACTTTCCTAAAGCTGTATTGAGTTTAAAATACCACCAGCTTATTTCAAATTATTCATATTTTCAGAAAAAAAATATAAGAATAAAATTCTAAAATGTTTTTGTTTGAGCGTCAACTCATAAAGGATACCTTCTTAAGGGGGTAGCAGCGATGTGGCAGACTGGCGTCAATTTAACTTACGAAAATAATTAGTTGCTTTATTTTTTTGTGCTTATTATCGTTAGCTGAACCACAATAAATGTGTATCAGCTCATTAAAATCATTTTTTATCTATTTAAGGAACGATTTGAGTTCAAACTTTTATTTTATAATTCGTAAAATTTTCGAAAAAATTCAAAGCATTATGAAAATTTTAAGCATTTTTCGTCCAAAATTTTTTCTGATTAATTTTATGAAATCTGTGAATAAAAACGAAAAAAATAGCCACTTTAACTTTTTTCATGCATGTTTACATATTTTCTGACTGCTGTTTGAAAAATNTGTTTTTCTCTATTTTTCATGGAAAAAAAACTTTCATATTTAAGAAATTTTTGCATGTGGATAATGATTCTCCCACTAATTAGTGCATTACACCCGACAATGTCTGAAGTTTATAAATATCGCCTTTAAAAAAAAATCCCACATCGGGTCAAGTTGGAAATGGAGTTGTAATGAAAAGTGGTTTTTGATATTTTTACAGATACTTAAGTATGCAAAAATTAAAAAATATAAACGTTTGCAAGTATGAACACTTTCATTTTAGATAAAGAATAAAATAAAAATTTTTCACACTTTTTTTTCTTTCAAAAATCACTCCGAAAAAATGTACCAATCTGCCACATCGCTGTTAACCAATATGGAGAGACAGTATGAATCTAAATTAACCGAAATCCAGCCAGTTTCCGTTCCAAATTCTTCATCAAATTACTTCATCTTCTTCAGCACAAAAATTAGACTTTCAATCATTTATCACATTTAGACAAATTTAAATTTGAACAAAAACGCTTAAAATAATCCTGAAAATTGACTTTTGCTCTGGGTGTAACTTTAAATTAACAACAGGTTTTTATGGTACATACAGTCACCTTTCATATTTGGACCGAATCCAAGGTTTTTTAGTACCCATCTTCTTGTTGTTAACTTTTTTGTTAGTAACTTTTTGTTATGAACTTTTATAAAAAAAATTGTCGACATTCTACACACCATAAACCTATTGTCGACATTTTCGTTCTCGTTTTTAATAGAAAAGTCGACATTTTGCATGGGTGTTGTAACAACAATGTTGTTAACTTTCGGAAAAAGTCGAGATTTTACAAAGTCGAGATTTTACTGTCCACCCATTTTTTTGGTGCCGACCCATGATTCAGCGTATTGGAGACAAACAAAAGCAACTTGATAATTTGAACAAGAATAAAATGAAAAAAAATATGGAAAAGAGCGAGATCAATTTAATAGAGAATTTGCATGATGCCTTAGTTAAAAGTTCTGACGGTGATAATGCTGCTTTGAATTGGAAAGTCAAATGGAAAACGCTTGACGACGAAGTTAATTTGCTTCAGAAATTAAATGACAACGAAATCGAATATCTTCAAAAAATACTCGCGGATAATGCAGCAGAAAATGCCTATTTGCTTGGAAAAATTGAAAATTTGGAATTTGACAAAACTGCTTTAGAAATTAAATTGGACGATTTAGAAAAATTGTGCAATGAAAAAGATCAAAAAATTGCTGATATGGAAGCTGAAAAAATGACTTTGATAAATGATTTCGAATTAACTCTCGAAAATGTTGTCAAAGCCAAGACTCTCATCGAGAATGAACTCATAGACGCAAAAAGCACAATTCTTGAAAATAATAAGAAACTTCAAAATCAAGCGGACGAAATAGCTCTTCTTGATGAAATCCTCAAAGAAATCCGAAACGAAATTATTACAAAAAATCATGAAATTTCGTTTTTTGTTTCTTTCATGAAATCAGTGTCAGAGAACAAATCTGCCAAAGACTTACCCGAGTCAGAACTTTCAAATCATGACACAAATTCCGAAAAGGACGAAAATGAGCACAGAAACTGGAAAACTCCATGGAATCAGCTAAATTCGACAATAGAGCAACTTCAAGGATTTTTTGATGCAAAAAATAGTGAATTTTCAGATCTTCATAATGCATTAAGTGATTTTATACAGGTCAGGGTCGACAACCCTTTGTGACGGAATTATTAAACATAATATTTTAGGTCCGTGTCAATTCTTACGAAAAGTTTAAAAATAGGCTGTCACATATACTAACGACATTTAGTTTATATTATTTTAGTTTATATTAAACATATAAATTATATGATATTATACAATCATAAATTTTTGCCTACGCTTTCACGACATTTTACAACTTAAAAGTATTATCATAGAAAATCTCGACATTTACTTTTACGACAGACGATTTTTCTGACATTTCATCAACTATCTCAGGCCTTGATTCAGTCTAGTTTAATATGTCAACATCGGCTTGGACTATGCTTGGGCTTATCAAAGTCAAATTTCTTAGTTTCAATTTTTTTCAAATTATTATATTTTAAACTAAAAGTATTACACGACCCTTGTGGGCTTATGACAATTCTTTCTTGGCTTAAATTTTCCGTCTTTGGGTTCGAAGATTTTTTTCTGACCAGTCATAAAACAAACATTTTCTCACAGTTTAAAAAATCTTTGAATCGTAGCCTTTTTCCGACCTGCGTGGATCTTGTAAAAATGCGGGTTATCTCTATAGCGCGTGTTTGAATCCCACTAATGTTGTATTAGTGACTATCTTGGGTATGATAATAAGCAAGAGTGCTTGATATTGGAAGCGTCAAAGTTGATTGGTGCGTAATCACTAAGGCAATCACAAAGACATTATCAGTGGGATTCGAACACGCGCTATTGAGATCACCCTGATTATCAAGATCCACTCAGGTTTGAGAAAGGATATTAGAAAATTTTCAAAAAGAAATGCCTCAACAAGAATTGTCGATCCTTTATTTAGGTTATCGCTAAAAAAACAGAGGAACTTGATAATTTCAATAAAGACATTATAAAAGTGGAGGCCGAAAAAAGTGAGTTTAATTTGCAAATGAATTTTGAGAGTGACCTTGTTAATACGTCGGCTGAAAACAGTATGAATTTGAACTGGGAGATTGAATGGAACAAATTTGAAGAAAAAATTGTCGAACTAAAACAATTATACAACGAAAAACAAGAAAATTTTGAAGAACTTGAAAACTTGAAAAATAACGAAATATCCGATTTAGAAAATGAGATAGCAATGCTGAAAAAATTACTAGCTGATTTACAGGCGCAAACCGATTCTAACTTATCGGAAATGACAGATTTAGTATTCAAGAACTCAACGCTCGAAGAAAACTTGAAAAACACCAATGAATCAAATGCCAAAGAAATTTTTTCATTGACAGATGAATTTGAAAAACTGAAATTAAATTTGAATAATATCGTGGAAGATAAAAAAGAAATTGAAACTGATTTGTTAGATGAGGGTTTGAAATGAATATTTATTGAAAAAATGACTATTAGGAACATTGATTGATGGCTTTGTTCATATCTATTACTAGCTATTCCACCAATCGATTTGTCACATATACTGATCTGTGCCAAATTTTATTCCGCGTTTTGTGGTTGAATTTTTTTTTAAAAAAATGGTTTCATTAACTTTTTTGTGAATTTCCGAATTTTTTCTACAACTGGAAAAATTTTGCTGATTTTTTGGAGACTTTTCAGACATTTTAGAATTCGAAAAAATTCACAAAAAAATGTAATATGACACCATCTATCTGAGATGTATGTACCAAAAAACTGGAACTAACTAAGTTCAACGAGGCGGTTAATTTGATAATAAAATATTTAAGTCGATCAAACGGGCATCCCTTTTTTCTCAGTTTTACGTTTTTTTTCTCGAAAAATCAAGGTTTGGGAGCCAAAAATCATAATTTTGAATTTTTTTATTTTTTTCCAAAAAGTGTGTTAATTCATTATTAAGTGATGTTGACTCAAACTACCGATTTCGCATCTGTTTTATATTAATTAAATACTGAAAAAACGAAAAATCGCTATATTTTGATCACGTGACGACCAAAATTTTTTTTAAATCATTTTTTTCCATTTTTTCATAATTAATTAACCTCCTCAAATTTCAGAAGAATCCACCTATTATTTCTATAGGTCGAAATTAATGGTGGAATAGCTATCTATTACGGTACTTGCTGGCGCTTTTATGCCACTTTTGAAGCGAAACTTTTAAATAATTGTGTTTTTGAAACCGACTAATCCGATTAAGTTTGTAGATAGCTCCAACTGAGCACAAAAAGCTTGTAATTAATAAAATGAAGAAAAAATTGGTCAAAATCGGATCATTTTGGATGTTCTTCTGATACCACTCAAATTGTTAAATTATCATTATTTTATAAATTGAAAACAAGGGTCTGATTCGGACCATTTTTGTCAATTTATTTTTATCTATAAATTTGTGATCAGTTTTAGCAATCTAAGAACTCAATCAGATTAGTCGTTTTCAAAGGCCGAATCAAATAAAAATGTTGGCTGAAAAGTGGCGTAAAAGCCCCAGCAAGTACCGTAATATATATATTCTGATTCCCTGGTTTTTCATCAGACAACATTTTTAATTGAAACTATAAAATGATGTTGATTTTAAAAACTTGTCAGGGCTGATTATCTCTTGCAAAACATTTCTTGAGTCAGTTTGAAAATGTAGCTCGAAAGATAAAAGTGATACCATATAATATGTAAATTAATATGTAATTTACATTCAGTACAAAAAAGGTTTGATAATCGTCAGCCAGTTGCTAATAACAAATATCCGTTTTTGACATGAATGCAACGAAAAAAATTTAAAGAGAAGTTTCAAGTTCAATCTGAGGCAATTTTGAAACGGATTTTATTTTCAAGCATCTTGTTGACGCTTTTGTATTGAACGCTATTTTTTTTCAGCTACAAATTTTGGCCTGCAAATTACGGAAAATTAAGAAATGTTAATCAAAAACCTGTCTCCTTTTTACAAATATATTGTATTTCGATTTGAGAAATAAACTGTAAAAAGTTTGTCACCCGAAAAATATTCATATTTCATAATTTTACTAGAGCCAAATACAGGCTGTTACAGGTTATTCTCGACCTTCTTGAATTTTTTATTTCAGTTGACAACGGGGTTATTTCAGGGATGGGGATCATTTTATTTCATATAGCCGAATTCCAAAAATTAATATTTATGTACGAAAATAGCATTTTTAATCAGAAAATTCTCATTCCGCCTACGCAAAATCGATAAACTGCGAAAATTTTATAAAAAACCGTTCTGTGGAAATTCTGTCATGATATACAGTTTTTAGCCTGAATCTCTTACGTACTGAGCTTATGATTAAAAAATATAAATTAATTGCGCCGACTTTCATATTCGAAGTTTTTTACTTTTGCTTTCGCCAAAAAGTATGAGTCATCACAAAAATTCAAAATTTCAAATCGAAATTTCTCTATAAATTTCTTATAAATCGTCCCCTATTATATTATATTTNAGAATTGGAAATTGAGGTCAGTTTTTGTTTACCAAAATTTTGCCTGGCATGTGCAGACGTTGATGAGAAGTAAATGGAGAGACTTTCAGAATCACGTAGAAATACGGTCCGTTTGGTGGGCTGCTCAGCACCAATTTGTTGAAACATCACAGAAAAGGTGTTTTTTTTCATTTATTCAAATCCTGACATGGATATACGGTTCAGCATTGGAACTTGTCGTTATTTATGGAAATAAAATGGGGATACCAATTTGATCGGAATTTATACAGAATTGACACAAACGGTTCACGTAAATAAAAAGTTGTAAGGACATCCTCTCAACTGTTTATATGTTATCCACCGCAGTTGAAATAAAAAGAACGATGTTTGGAACAGAATTTTATCAACCCAAAACATATACAAAAATTATTTACACCTGATATATTTTTTTGGATCACTGGGTTGCCAAAATCCGAGCTTCGGAAGGTTTTTTGAGGGGAAATCTCGGCTGTCTTCCTCGTCTCACGTGCACATCACATTATTATATAGACCAGAAGTAATATTTTAAAAAAAAAACCCCCTGGAATAACTCGAAACAATGAATGCGGCGCGGGTGATCTTCGGTGTCTGATGCTGGTCCAGGATATACAATTCTAGCCAAAAGTGTTTTACCCAGTCCAAATTAAAACCAAAAACCAGCAGATATACCGGAACAAAATTCTCAAACAAGTGACCCCCAATATAAATTTCGCCAAATAACAAATTAAACTTACAAAAAGGTGGGAAATAAAATCGCGGCAAAAATAAATTATCGATTACTGTTTATCGTTAACAATATGACGTAAAATAATTCTACAATGGCAACAACGTTGCCACTGGGATCATTCAAGAATAATACAAACTTTAAATCCCTTCAAAAGTGCCAAGGGCTGTATTGGCTGCGTAGGTTAAAAAATTAGCCAACCAGGAAGCGTGAGAAAGTTTGTGGAAACACAGGAAATTCAGAAAGCATTAAATCGTCTGATTGGCCAGCGGGAAAAGCCACATAAAAATTTGAAATTTAAATTGCAAAAAATCATTTTGGATTGAAAAAATGCTGGAAATTTTGAAATGAAAAAATTTGGAATTGGAAAAAAATTTTTTTGTGACCGAGATATATTGTCGACTTATGCATTTTTTGCGAATAAATAAACGGAGACTGATAAGTAAACAACTGGAGGTTTGTAATGGGTGCGAGTTTTTTCAGCGTGCATTTTATTGTTTGTTATAAACGTAAAAAATATACTGTATGATACAAATTTACGACAAATGAAGTTAAATTTGTGGGAAAATGAAATTCAATTGAAAAAAATATGAACGGTTGGCAACATTTGGAAGAATGTAAAACAAAAAGTGAATGAAATGAGGGAAAGGCAGAAAAAAAGACAAGATAATGATTCGTACTTATAGAAAAAAAGTAACCGTGATTGGATTTCGCTTAAACAAAGAGTCGAGTCTGGACGATATCAGTAAGTAAACTAAAGCGCATCATCTTCACGCCTGAAAGATTCGGGGGTGTTTTGTCCGATTTACAATTGAAACCGGTAGATGTTGTATACCGACAAAAATTCAGTGGCTGCAAGCTGAGCGTCGGAACAAATTTTTACTTTTGATTAGATTCAAAATGCCGCCCAGGAAGGTTGAAACCTTTTGCATTTTTAAGAGGTTCTGTGGCGATTTTTTTTTTGGGGGGATTTTTTTGGAGGTCTTCTATGGCCGATTTGGGGAAGATTTGGATCGTGTACTGAACAATGGCAGATATTCTACCCAAAGTCAAAAGACAGGGATCCGTAATAAACAGACTCAGAAAGGCCTTTGTGACAAATAGGGTCGTGGGTGGACGAATTATGTTTCAAACAAAATCTGGCTCAGTCTCAACAGAAAAAATACAGCATTTTCCTGTGGAAATCAAATTTTTGATGGGCGTTGGAGGCCAGTGTGATGGTAACCACGATATTGGCCTTGACTAATGTCGGAAAAAGTCACATAGATTGAGATGGCCACAATTTTGACCTAGAAAGCTGTACAGTTTTTTCAAAAGTCTTGTTGGTTCGGCCATCTGCCGAATATTCCAAACGGACCGCGCAATTTGATCCAAGGATCGGGGCCACTAGGAGCAGTCGAATGATTGGAAAGGCCAAATGTGCAGAGCGCTCTACCCAGTGATTATGACGTAAATTCGTGTGGCAAAAATGCAAAAAGCTGAAAACAATTGTTTTAAAAAAAACACGGAAAAATTGGAGAGAGAAACTGTGGATAAGAAATTGGAATTATGTAACCTTTCCATTTTCTGCAAAACTAATAAAAAAAATTTTTTTATTTTGCGGCAAAAAAAACAGTTTAGAACCACACTTGGATTGCCCGTGTTAAATTTTTATTCTCATTAAAACATAAAAAGTAATTTACCGATTTGATGAATTGCATCATTCTTGAGTAAGTCAAAGCACATAAATCGCGATATCGCAACCAACGAAAGTAAATTGCATGAAAAAGTAAAGTTTAAATGGGATAAGTTTACAAGGCGCCGTGGGACTTCACGCTTCTCACTTTCATTTAAACGATATCCATGCATGAGGATAGAATGAGAATTTAATAAATGGCTATGGAAATTGGCTTGCGACGCAAAATGACCCAAAATGACAGATGCAAATGGACAAAAAATGATAAAAAACAACCTGGAAATTTGAAAGGCTGGAGCAGTAGTGACATCTTCTTGACCCATGGATAGTTTATGTTACACGGCCAAATTGTCAATGTCGGCCAAAAAAACCTCGAGATTACAATAAACAATAAAAGTCTCGAGGATAGGCGTTTGGACAAGTACGGACCTCAAATACAATATCAAAGTAATTGCTGAGTGATGGAATGCCCTAAACCTTTGAACACGCGCAGGGCCCGGAGTCTCAAAATGCGATTTTTACGATCAGAAATTGACAAATCATTAAAAAAATAAGGGTCCTGACACATAAACCATTAATTTTCACGGCATTTTTTCCTGGGTGTTTCGAGGCCGTAAGAGTGAGACCAGGGGCACTCTGAACAAATATTGTTTAATAAAAAATGGAAAAACAATTGTGTTTTGAAAATAAAATATAAAATGGACTATGGTTTATGAGAGGACATTTTGGAACATTGATAAAAGGGAAAAACCAAAAAAGAGGCCTCACAGGTTCTCAGATATTTCAATTAGCCAATAACCCCTTTTCGGAATCATGGTGAAGAGAATTGGTGCCATCCTCATCACATTATTACGGGTACCCATTCAGGTTCCTCTGTGTATTACTTCACGGTTTTGGCCAGCATACCGAGGAGAATTGATGACATTTTTGTTTTTAAAATGTTAACAAGATGCCAGAAAATCCCCAATCCAAAATTCAGCCAGAAAGACAAAATCTAAAAAAATGTAAAAATGGAGAAGCCCACCGAGTTGACCATAAACCAAATTTGTTTTAAAGAAACCACCGGACAATCAAAACAATACAAAAGATAAGCGACTACAAATCTCTCTAGAAAGTCGGCTCCGTCTCAGAAAATTGATTTTTTCTCGTGTCCTGTCGACCTCACAAAAATTAATATAAATATTAAAGATTTTCAAGGGGAGGTAAAGAAAATACCAATATTATTGACAATAATATTTGGATTGTGCCCTGATTGGTCGAAAATGATGGTGGGTTTGAAGGAAGATGAAAATCAAGGTAAACGGGATTGAAAATGGGTCCACGGCGGGAGGAGAGTCAACAAAATTGGGAACAATTAAATTTGTGGAAATGGAAAAATGGGGTGAACAAAATGTAAGAATTGGATTGCTTGGAAGTCTGGCAGAAGTGCGAAAGGGAGGGATGGATCTTGTGTAGCTTTTTTTTTATTTCTTTTATTTTTTTTTCTCCCACGTGTTTTATTTTGTATCTACCGATTTTTTGCGTATAGATTTAAAAGGGCGCGTTTTCTTTCTCAAAAGTTGGTTGTATAAAAGAGCCGGGATTGGATGGGATTGAGGATTATAATGTTTTTCATGAAGGGGCCTAATTAGGTTCTAATTAGGATGAATAATAAAACTGTCAAGTCAAAAGTAATGAAGCTGTTGAAAAAATGGTTTAAAAACATATAAAAACATGGTTGTCCTACCCTGGTTTTTAGTCTGTTTTCTTTTCTGAGTTTATGTTAACAGTCGGAACCCAGCCAAGAGGGTGATATAGAAGGGGTCTAAAAATATAGGATGGGGGTTTGAACAAGAATAGAGCGTAATGAAAATGATACATTCTTTCCGAAGGGAAGCTATTTATTGAAAAAAAAAAAAACAATCAAAAAAGATAATTATATTATTATAAACCCTGCATACCTGCTACAAGGTTTCAAATTATCCACAGTTGCATATTTAACAGTTTTTTTTTCTTAAAAAACGGTTGGATAATTGTAGACGGGTTTTACCATGGCTGCAACAATAAACTAGTAATATAATAAATTAATAGGCGCTGGTAAACTAATTAAATTGCTTTTAAATTGTATCAGCCTCATTTGTACAGCATAAAACATGAAAAGTCATGAAGAAAACAACTTTTGGATAAAAAGAAGAGATTGTCGATTGTTAACGCTCTGATTCAAATCAAGCAAAAGAAATTGCTGATGGAGCTGGAAATACTCAGAATCATTGAATGGTTAAATTTGAAGCCAAATGCTTGGCATTGAAAAAACACAGAAAGATCTGCAAAGCAAAACAAAAAAACTAGTATATTAAACTAACAAGGTAAGCTTCAAACATGCACGAAAATATGCATCGCTTTATGTCAGCTTTAAATAAAAAAAAAATAACGAAATATAAAGTGAAATAAGTTTGTTTAACCAACAACTTTAACTCCAGAGGAATTTTTTTTATCGGATAGTAACGACAAATATTTCAAGTTCCTTGTTACATATTAAACATTGCATTATCAAATCTTCCACTCCAACATGAATATAAACTGGTTTATTTTTAACTTTCGAAAGCCTTTTTTAATGCAATACTTTGATTCACACGTACAAACATTGCCTACAAACTCGCCGATGAATTGTTTTTTCCACATGATGTTTCAAGAACATTGAATTGACAAATACCCTCAGAAATTGTAAAACGAAATTCTTGCTGCTTGCTTTCTGCTGAGTCATAAATGGCTTCCTAGCTGATAAAATTATCGATGTTTGAAAAGCGCATTTTTGTAAAATAAAATTTGTTGTTTCATGATAAAAAAGCAGACTATCCAGGATACAAATAAACAATATCAATAATGAAACATGGTACATTTTGTGAGGGCTGATGGTTCCTACGTATCATTAAGTTTTTGAAGGTGTTTTTTTGCTATTTTTATGAAATGCTCAAAGACAGAATTGTCAAACTAATTAGATGATCTTAAAGATTTCTTGAAGATTAGGTTTTTAAATATCATACAATAGTACAAGTTCCTTTCTTTAGATTTTTATATTTGATAATTTAGATAAAAAAAACGCCATTATGGATTTCAAGTTTTTTTTCACAAAACAATAATTATACTACTGCTGGCTATAGTTGATAGTTTCAGACATCCTTTTTTTCAATTTAATTCTATTGACCACAAAATAAAGCAGTTCATTTACAATCCAGATTTCTAAAGCAAATGAATATGAATGAGCTAAATTGGTGGACCTCCGCACTTTTATTCGTATTTGGATTGTTATTTGGACAGTTCTAAATTAGACTGTACCTTTGTATATATTTACTAATATACATTCGAAAACAGGGAAAATGTTTTGATATGCCTATCGCTACGTAAAACTCGCACTAACGATGAGGATTCGGAATTAACATGTCGGGATAGAAGTATAACGTTTTTCATTTTTTCTTAATCTTTTTGAACTTCAACTTCCATAAAGATTAACAATTTTGACAAAACGAAAACGGAAGAATATATCAGTATTATGTTCAGGGTTTTGAACGATAAAAATTATTTTAGTTTTTTCTATCATGATAGTTTTATTTGACCGTATGAGAAAAAGTAAACAGAATTCTAGAATTGATTTTTACGCGCGAACAGTTCACAACACATTGACGAGATTAGATTTTTGAATTTTGAAAGTGAACATTTTGCGAAACAACGTAATCAAGCTTCAGAAGGAGTACATAGTTATAGCTCGATAGATATCACATTAAATAGTTAAGGGCAACGAAGATAACAACGCCATGCATTGAATTTGCACATTTTTTTATTTATATTTGTAATCACTAGATCTTAATTTGCTGCTAATTGCAAACTTTCTGATAAATTGACGAAATTGAAGGATTAATCAAAAGATTTGCTCCAAGAATGTAAGCAATTGACAATATGGTCAGAAAATATTGAAATTTGAGGGTGATGGAAGCTTTGAAAAAAATGAATTAAAAATTTGACTGCTGAAAATGCAAACTTGAATGATGCATTGTCGAACCAAGCAGACAAAAATCAAACATATTGCAAGAAATTTTGGACTATGTGAAAAAAAATAATTGTTGTATTGAAAAAATAGTAAAATTAATGGATCTTGAAGCTAAGAAATTGCAGAAACTAAGAAATTTAATTTTCCGACAAAGAAGCCAGTATAAACAATTGGATAATGACATAATTATATTTTCAAATCTGGACAATGAAGATAAAAAATTTCGAAAACTTGCTGGAGGAATCAACACATTGACTTCTTGAATAATCGGAAGCCAAACAATATATCTCGACACGTTTGTATCAATAATCATTATTAATACTGTTGGAAATGAAGGACAAATATACAATTGCTCAAAAGATAATCAATCAAAAATTTAGAAAATGAACTTTTGAAATGCTAAGAATAAGGTAGCTGAAAACGATTGAAAAGATCGAAACTGGAAAATTGAACTTTCGACGCTCACAATACGATAGCTTAAACAGCCGACACATGAAAAATCTCGAAAACGAACTTTCACGACGTAAGAAATGATAGCTGAAAATACGGACAAGATCAATAATCTTGAAAATGAACTTACTCACGCTAAAAGTCGATAGCTAACAAATGACGACAAGTAAAAAATTTCGAAAATTCACTTTCCGACGCTAAATACGATAGCTGCAAAATAACGACAAGATCAATTATCTTGAAAATGAACTTTCGACGCTAAAATACGATAGCTGAAAATGACGACAAGACTTAAAAATCTCGAAAATTGAACTTTCGCATGCTCGAAATACGATAGCTGAAAATTTGACAGACAAGATCAAAAAATCTTGGAAACCGAACTCTCGACGCTAAAAGGTTCGATAGCTGAAATGACGACAAGATCAATAATATTAAAATAACTTTCGACGCTCAAAAATCGAGATAGCTGACATGGCGACAAGATTAAAAATCTCGAAAAATGAACTTTCCATGCTGTAAATACGATAGTCGAAATGACGAAATAAAAAAAAAAATCGAAAATGCACTTTCTGAGGCTAAAATTACGATAGCATTGAAAATGATGAAAATATCAAAAATCTTGAAACCGAACTCTTCCGGACGCTAAAAATTCGATACGTGAGAACGGACCACAAGATCAAAATCTTGAATAACGAACTTGCGACGCTGAAATACGATTGGTGAATGAGGACCAAGATAGAAATCTTGAATGAACTTTTGACGCTTAATTAACCATAGCTGAAAATGACGACAAGATCCAAAAATCTCGAAAATAACTTTTCGACGCTTAAAATACCATGAATGAAAATGACGACAGATCAAAAATCTTAAAAACCGACTTGCTTTGGATGCTAAAAATGCAAACGCTTCATAACAGACGCACCATTAAAATCTCGAAATTGCTCTATATCGAAAACAAACACAAAGTGATGGTAAAAACATGGAGCTGAAAAAATTTCACTGGTAGATGATTTTCGAAAAACTCTCGGTATGTCGTGAAGCAAAAATCTCATCGAAAATGGCTCATGGATAAAAAGTTGATCTTGTCGAAAATGCAGAAAATATAATGACCAAGTGAAAGAATGATATGCTGAACGATAATCTTAATGTATTCGAAAGATAATAGTTGTCAAATACCAGGAGATTCCTTTTCAATAACTTTGTTTCAAAACACTTGACGGTGAATTGGAAAAATGAGACTGATGTCAAGTTGGATAACGTTATTGGTGACAAAATTTGGATCTGAATGGAAACAGCTGGAATGATCAATTAAGAACTTCAAGAATTATTCCATGCAAAACATAGTCAGTTTTCAAGTCTTCAGGGGGCAATTTGATATATTTCAACAGGTTCAGCGTCGCAAACTATCAAGTTACGTGCTTGGATCTATGTTGCGCTTTAATTAAGCTTTATAAAATCGCAAGAAAGACCGTTTAAAATTAAAGAGGGTATTAAAGGTCTTCACGTGAACCCGACCTGCGTCCCGGGTAGAAAAAATCCGACCCTGATTACAGAATAATTTATTGATATTCAGTATGCCGAAGTCAGCTTACTTCTGATTCCAATCAGAAAATGTGATGGTGTTGCAAAGTTTATAGATTTTTTTAATTGCGGTTTGATTAAACAGTCCACGAGATTCAAAATTTAGAGGGAACTTTGAGCGCTTATTGTGTGATAACAGACATGGATTTATCTCATTTTAATTTTTATATAAGCAGAAGGTTCGAAACTTTCAGAATAATTAATTAAGATTACTAAAATAAACTTTCAAGGTACGTAAATAAGCAACGAGAATGACGTTTTTAGCCTTTTTCTCAAGTCTTGAAGTTTTTCCATTTTTTCTCTATTTTTGCCAAAATCACTCGCAAAAAAACACAGAGTTCTAGCAACAGTAAAGTCATTATTATTCGTGACAGATTCTCCAAAACTTTTCTAAAAACTGATCTCCTAGAAATTTCTTGCAGTTTGACAAGATTAAAAGATTAACGATCAAAACGTTTTCTGGAGAAATTGCCCAAAAAGTAAGAAAAAAATTTTTGAACGGAATATCGGAAATAATTTAAAATTACATTTTTTGAACTTCTTGGGCAAATCTTATTAGGATGTTGCTGATTTTATTTTAGAGCGCTAACTTTTCCGAGACGTTTTTAAATTTCAAAACCTCAAAATGAGGTTAAGAAATTTCGTTTTTTTCCAAATCGAGCTTAAAAAAATTTGTTATCAAATGAAGGAGCGATAGTGATCTAGAGAAGAATTTTAAGGTTTTAGACATTATGAAAATTCTGCAATTAATCTATTCTGCCTAACGTCCTACCCAATTAACAACAACACAAAGGTGTTATTTTTATGATGTTCAATTTCAGCTTTTTAATATTTTTACTTACAATTCAAATTTCAGCTCTTGATAAAATAATGTATTTCTCAGAATTTTTGAAAAAAAGGGTGACGATTAAACTCTTTAAAATTAATTTTCACAACTTAATATTCAGATGCAATCCGTTGAACAAATGATTCTTATTTTCAGTTTTTAAATGTATAAGAAAAAATGATCTATCAGGCGTAATAGCGTTAATTGAACCTTCAAATTAAAATGTATTTTTGATAATATAATAATATATTTTTTGGGGTGAACAGTAAACATATCGACTTTGTTGAATGTCGACTTTATCCAAAATTGTTATTAGCAAACTGTCGACTTTCTAGAAAAATTAGTGCGTACATAAAACTAGGAAATAAGTAAAATTTTAAATACAAACTTAGAAAAAAAATTTGTGTGTTATATTGTTTTTTAATTTGATTTATAATTTATTACAAATTTGGGGTGGAAAATGTCAACAAAATTTTTTTTTAATTTTTATTTTAAATTTTTGCATTTCCTTGTTTTATCTTACTTTAAAAAAATTTCGCAAAATATTAATTATCAATTAAGGAGGTATCCGGGATACGTATCCCTTATGAGAAAACACGATTTGTGTTTTTTGAGGGCGAATATCTTAAGAGTACACATTGTGGAACACAACAATTTGTAGAACACAATAGTTAAATACAATGTAATATTTCTACAAAAATCTCACATCCAGAATCATAAATGAACATCACTGAATTGCTCGACCAATCAGGAGAGAGCTTCAAAATAGACTCATTTGGTCGCAAAATAGCCTATTTCTCCGTGAGTTTTAAGGTAAGCAAATTTTTTTGTAGCTTTTATCAACCACGAAATACGTAGCGCAAGTCTTGTAAACTATCGTTTTAGAAATTTGAAAATAAATTCGCAACAGAAAGCCAAAAACGTTTTTTGGCTTATTTCAGGGTTCTCGCGCAAAAACCTATTTTCCCGGATTTTAAGTAGCACATTTCAAACCTGAATAAATCAGAAGATGATAAGGTTCGTGGAGAGTTGTTACTATCGAAACCTTAATTTGATAATTTTTTCTTTTCCAAAACTGTAACTTCTAAATCCTGAAAATTCATTAATTACTATAGTAATTACTAGGTATTATTTGTCAACGATTAAAAAGTACTTTCTAAAGCTGTATTGGGTTTAAATACCACCAGCTTATTTAAATTATTCATATTTTCAGAAAAAAAATATAAGATAAAATTCTAAAATGTTTTTGTTTGAGCGTCAATTCATAAAGGATACTTCTTAACCATATGGAAGACAGATGAATCTGAATATAACCGAAATCGAGCCAGTTTCCGTTCCAATTCTTCATCAAATTACTTCATCTTCTTCAGCACAAAATTCGACTTTCAATCATTATGCACATTTAGACAAATTTAAATTTGAAAAAAACGCTTAAATAATCCTGAAAATTAACTTTTCTCTGGGTGTAATTTTAAATTAACAACATGTTTTTATGGTACATACAGCGTCACCTTTCATATTTGGACCGAATCAAGATTTTTAGTACCACTTCTTGTTGTTAACTTATTTTGTTAGTAACTTTTTGATATGACTTTTAGTAAAAATTGTCGACATTTACACACATAAACCTATTGCGACATTTTCGTTCTCGTTTTAATAGAAAAGTAGACATTTGCATTGTGTTGTAACAACAATGTTGTTAACTTTCGGAAAAAGTCGAGATTTTACTGTCCACCCATTTTTTTTTGGTGCGACCATGATTCAGCGTATTGAGACAACAACAAAGCACTTGATAATTTGAACAGAAGATAAAATGAAAAAAAATATGGAAAAAAGCGAGATCAATTTATAAGGAATTTGCAAGATGCCCTAGTTAAAAGTTCTGACGGTGATAATGCTGCTTTGAATTGGAAAGTCAAATGGAAACGCTTGACGACGAAGTTAATTTGCTTCCAGAAATTAAATGACACGAAATCGAATATCTTCAAAATACTCGCGGATAATGCAGCAGAAAATGCTATTTGCTTGAAAAATTGAAAATTGGAATTTGACACAAACTGCTTTAGAAATTAAATTGGACGATTAGAAAATTGTGCAATGAAAAGAACAAAAAATTGCTGATATGGAGCTGAAAAAATGACTTTTGATAAATGATTCGAATTAACTCTCGAAATGTTGTCAAAGCCAAGACTCTCATCGAAAATGAACTCATAGACGCAAAAGCACAATTCTTGAAAAATAATAAGAAACTTCAAAATCAAGCGGAACGAAATAGCTCTCTTGATGAAATCCTCAAAGAAATCCGAAACGAAATTATTACAAAAAATCATGAAATTTCGTTTTTTGTTTCTTTCATGAATCAGTGGTCAGAGAACAAATCTGCCAAACTTACCCGAGTCAGAACTTTCAAATCATGACACAAATTCCGAAAAGGACGAAAATGAGCACAGAACTGGAAACTCCATGGAATAGCTAAATTCGACAATAGAGCAACTTCAGATTCTTTAATGCAAAAATAGTGAATTTCAGATTCATAATGCATTAGTGTTTTACAGGAGGGTGACAACCTTTGTGACGGAATTATTAAACATAAATTAGGTCGTGTCAATTCTTAGTAAAGTTAAAAATAGGTGTCACATTACTACGACATGTTATATATTTATTATATTAAACATATAATATTTATATTGGAGTGTGAACCCGCGTGACAAATGATGCTTTCCTATATAGCTACAAACATTCAGGAAAAATCCTTAGAAGCTGTTAAGAAGGTTTTTACCCAAAATATTTATTATATCCATAGTGTTTGGGTTCAGTGAAGACTTCAAAATCTCCTTCTTCAGTACCATCTAATTATGACAATCATAAATTTTGCCTACGCTCAGGCCTTGATTTTCGTCTAGTTTAAATATGTCAATATCGGTGCTGGACTATCTTGGGCTTTCTAGTCGAATTTCTTACGTTTCAATTTTTCAATATATATTTTAAACAAGTAAACACGACCTTGTGGGCTTATGACAATCTTTTTGGCTTAATTTCCGTCTTGGGTTCGGAATGTTTTTCTGACATCTAAAACAACATTTTCTCACAGTTTAAAATATCGTGAATCGAGCCTTTTCCGCCCTGAGTGGATCTTGTAAAAAGCGGTTATCTCTATAGCGCGTGTTTGAATCCCACTAATGTTGTCTTAGTGACTATCTTGGGTATTTGATAATAGGCAAGAGTGCTTGAATTGGGAGCGTAAAGTTGATTGGTGCGTAATCACTAAGGCAATCACAAAGACATTATCAGTGGGATTCGAACACGCGCTATGAGATCACCCTGATTATCAAGATTCCACTCAGGTTTTGAGAAAGGATATTAGAAATTTTCAAAAGAAAATGCCCCAACAAGAATTGTCGATCCTTTTTTAGGTTATCGCTAAAAAAACAGAGGAACTTGATAATTTTCAATAAAGACATTATAAAAGTGGAGGCGAAAAAGTGAGTTTAATTTGCAAATGAATTTTTGAGAGTGACCTTGTTATACGTCGGCTGAAAACAGTATGAATTTGAACTGGGGAGATTGAATGGAACAAATTTGAAGAAAAATTGTGAACTAAACAATTATACAACGAAAACAAGAAATTTTGAAGAACTTGAAAACTTGAAAAATAACGAAATATCCGATTTAGAAATGAGATAGCAATGCTGAAAAATACTAGCTGATTTACAGGCGCAAACCGATTCTAACTTATCGGAAATGACAGATTTAGTATTCAAGAACTCACGCTCGAAGAACTTGAAAAACCAGGAATCAAATGCAAAGAAATTTTTGCATTGACAGATGAATTGAAAACTGAAATTAAATTTTGAATAATATCGTGCAGATAAAAAGAAATTGAAATGCATTGTTAGATGAGGGTTTGAAATGAATTTATTGAAAAAATGAATTAGAAATTGATGTCATGGCTTTGTTTATATCTATTACTAGCTATTCACCAATCGATTTTCGGTCAAAATCGACAAGTTAGGTTAGATTCTTCACATATACTGATCTGTGCCAAATTTTATTCCGCGTTTTGTGGTTGAATTTTTTTTAAAAAATGGTTTCATTAACTTTTTTGTGAATTTTCCGAATTTTTCTACGAACTGGAAAAAAATTTGCTGAAAATTTTTTTTGCAGACTTTCAGACAATTTAAAAAAAAAAAAAAATTCGAAATTCACAAAAAAATGGAATATGACACCATCTATCTGAGATGTATGTACCAAAAAACTGGAACTAACTAAGTTTAACGAGGCGGTTAATTTGATAAATAATAATTTAAGTCGGATCAAGAACGGGCATCCCTTTTTTCTCCAGTTTACGTTTTTTTCTCGAAAAATCAAGGTTTGGAGCCAAAAAATCATAATTTTGATTTTTTTATTTTTCAAAAGTGTGTTAATTCATTATTAAGTGATGTTTGACTCAAAACTACCGATTTCGCATCTGTTTTAATTAATTAAATACTGAAAAAACGAAAAATCCGCTATATTTTGATCACGTGACGACCAAAATTTTTTTTATAATTTTTTTCCATTTTTTATAATAATTTAACCTCCTCAATTTCAGAAGAATCCACCATATTTCTATAGGTCGAATTAATGGTGAATACGCTATCATACGGTACTCTGGGGCTTTTATGCCTTTTGAAGCGAACTTTTAAATAATTGTGTTTTTGAAACGACTATCCGATTAAGTTTGTAGATAGCTCCAACTGAGCACAAAAGCTTGTAATTAATAAAATGAAGAAAAATTTGTCAAAATCGGATCATTTTGGATGTTTTCTGATACCATCCAATGTTAAATTTATCATTATTTAATATATAACAAGGGTCTGATTCGGACCATTTTTGTCAATTTATTTTATCTATAAATTTGTGATCAGTTTTAGCAATCTAAGAACTCAATCAGATGAGTCGTTTTCAAGGCCGATCAAATAAAAATGTTGGCTGAAAGTGGCGTAAAAGCCCAGCAAGTACCCGTAATATATATAATTCTGATTCCCTGGTTTTTCATCAGACAACATTTTTAATTGAAACTATATAAATGTGTTGATTTTTAAAATTGTCAGGGCTGATATCTCTTGCAAACATTTCTTGAGTCAGTTTGAAAATGTAGGCTCGAAAGATAAAAGTGATACCATATAATATGTAAATTAATATGTAATTACATTCAGTACAAAAAGGTTGTGATAATGTCAGCCAGTTGCTAATAACAAATATCGTTTTTGAATGAATGCAACGAAAAAATTAAGAGAAGTTTTCAGTTCAATCTGAGGAATTTGAAACGGATTTTATTTTCAAGCATCTTTTGACGCTTTTTGTATGAACGCTATTTTATTTTCAGCTACAAATTTGGCCTGCAATTTACGGAAAATTAAGAAGTGTAATCAAAAACTGTCTCCTTTTTTACAAATATATTGTATTTCGATTTGAGAAATAAACTTGCTAAAAAGATTGTCACCCGAAAAATATTCATTTTCATAATTTTACTAGAGCACAATATAGGCTGTTACAGGTTATCTCGACTCTTGCGAATTTTTATTTGAGGTGACACGGGGTTATTTACAGGGATGGGATCATTTTTTATTTCATTATAGCCGATCCAAAAATTAATATTATGTACAATAATAGCATTTTTATTCAGAAAATTCTTCCATTCCGGCTACGCAAAATCGATAAATAACTGCGAAAATTTTATAAAAACCGTCTGTGGAATTCTGTCATGATATACATTTTTTAGCCTGATCTCTTACGTACTGAGCTTATGATAAAAAATATAAATTAATTTGCGCCGACTTTCATATTCGAAGTTTTTTACTTTGTTCTTTCGCCACAAAGAAAGTATGAGTCATCACAAAATTTCAAATTTCAAATCGAAATTTCTCTATAAATTTCTTTATAAATGTCCCTATTATATATATATTGATATCAGTAAGTCTAACGAACAATTTTACTGACATTAACAGTTCTAGTCTCAATATATCAAAAAATCATATTCGACCATATTAGAAGCCAGGATTTTAAAAAATCGAAATGTTTTTGAAAAATTGACGATTCCATGCTGTAAGATTTCGTCTCGTTGCACGTGATTCGAATATTATTAAATTTTTAGAAGATTGATGGTATATTCTGAGACGATATGTCCAACAGAGTATAAAAATAGCTAAAAATGGCTTCAAAAAATTCTTGCCATTTTGCTTGACGGATATCGCCTCGTCGCAATTTTTTTCCACTTTTCAAATGTATGTCGGTGGGCTTCTACGAGAGCTATCTTTAAGTTATAGTCGCATAATTTCCCCAAGCCGAATTTTTGACAATTTATGCCGAAATGTCGTAAATTTCTCAAAAATGGCATTTTTGAAATTTAAACTGCCGATATCTCCCAAAATATTAGCCCGAAAAAATTATAATAGAGTTTATCGGAATCTGGAGATTCAGGAGAACACTCCCGAAACCACTGTTTCTCAGTTTGAGTAAGTCGATTTTCGACCAATGAGAAGTCCGGATTTTTGAAAATTTTTTCTTGGTCGCTGAAAATTTTGAACAAATTGTACTTTTTAATTTTCCATAAATAACGTAGAATTCCAATGCTGAAAAACCTGTAACACCCTAGCCAAATATGAATATTTAATACCTCGTTGTTACAAATTTACAAAAATTGCATTTTACACCCTAGAATAGCCGCAAAAAATACAATTAAGAAACAAGAAAAAGATATTTCAGACGAAAATGTAAGAAATTGGAAACTTTTAGATGGGATAGAAACCTTGAAAAAACTGACTGACGATTTGGCAGAGCAAAAATCTGGTCTGGAAAAAGATTTGGGAGTTGCTAAAAACATTAATTCCGATTTAGTTAATGATATTTTAGCAAAAGATAATCAGATATCGGAACTCGAGAAAAATCTTGAAAATGCCAATTTTTTTAATTCTGATTTAACTGATCAGCTTTCACAGCTAAAAACTGAAAAATCCGAGATTGAAAACCATCTTCAAAAAGCTACCGATTCGTTATCAAGTTTATCTGGTGAAATTTTGAAACTTGGTGAAGAAAAGTCAGAAAAGGCAAAAGCAATGCAGAATGCCACCAAAAACATTTTGAAATTATCAGACGACGTTGATAGACTCACAAAAGCACTTTTTTGCACAGAAGCTGAAAATGAAGTGTTGGCCGATAAAATTTCCACTTTAGAGAATGATTGTGAAAATTTGAAAATTGAACTTGTTCATAAAAATGAAAAAATCGAAAAACAGGACAAGATCATATCTGACCTTGAAGTTGAATTAGAAAAATTTAAAAAATTATATAACGACGCCGAATTGGATAAGAAAAAGTTATCAGAAAACATTACAGATCTTGAAAAAGAAAGGTCGAAAACTTTGAAAGATTTTAACATCACTCTTGACAACGTTGAAAACAATAAAACTGAAATTGAAAATGAACTTCTGGATAAAAAACAAGTTATATCTGAAAATTCCGACGAAATTGCGACGCTCAATGAAAAAATGGAAGAGGTTCAAATGCAAATAGCTGTGAAAATGGCTAGCCTTGAAAATAAAGAAAAGATAATATCAGAAATTATTGCCGAATTAGAAAAATTGAAAAAATTATATAATGACGCCGAATTTCAAAAGAAAAAATTATCAGAAATCATTTCAAATCTTCAAGAAGAAAGATCCCAGACTTTAAAGCAATTCGAAATAACTCTCGCCAATGTGGAAAATAATAAAACAGAAGTTGAAAATGAGCTCAAAGATGTCCTTGCGGAACATTCTGACGAAATTGTTAAGCTCAAGAGAAAAATTGAATATCAAGCTGTTGAGATTACCGTCCATTTTCAAGAAATTTCAGCTCTCAAAACACGAATCGAAGACTTGCTTTCAGAAAAAAAGACCCGAGATTTTAAAATATCAGAACTTTCGGAGATAATCCAGGTCCTTGAAGAAAATAAAGTTATTTTGGAGAACGAAATCAAAGAATTAAAAAAGCAGGTTGGAGAGACTGAGAACAAAAATCGTTTTTTGTCAGAGGAAAACAAAAGTCTGGTTAACGAAAAATCAGCGCTTGAAAAATACCTCGAAACAGCCACAGATTCAGTTTCAGATTGCACGGAAACTATTGCTGTGCTTTCAAAGAAAAACGAAACGTTAGAATCTAGTTTGGATAATTTGAAATCGGTAATTGCTGACTTAAAAAGCCTGTTGGAAGCATCGAAAAATGACGCAACGGAAGCTTTCAAAAAACTGGAAAGCGAGAAAAATCAAGAAATTCAAGAACTTGAAAAAAATCTAAATATCAAAGAAAAAGAATGTAAAGATCTCATTGGAAACTTTGAAAAAACTCTGGCCGAAATTAATAAATTACAAAAAACTATCGATGACGAACATCTGGCTGATAGCAATAATGCTAATATTTTATTGGCGGAAAACGTCGAGACAATTGCTGATTTAAACAAAAAACTTGCGGAGCAGAATGCCAATATTGCAGAACTTTCAGAAAAAATGTTAGAGAAAATTTCGAATTTTGAAAAAAATCTAGAACTTGCAAATACTTTGATTGCTGAAAAAGATGAAATGAATAAAAATTTGACTGACAATATCAAGGAAATGGATGAGGAAACGGTGAAATTATTAAATGATTGCAAAGAAACGATCACAAATATGGAAAACAACAAGATAGAGTTGGAGAACGAGCTTAAAAAAGCTCAGAAAATAATCGTTGAAAATGCCCAAGAAATTAATGACTTGGAAATTCAAAAACAGAAGAAAAAACAAAAAATAAAAAAATTGAAAGCAGATTTAAACAAAAAAGAAGCAAAAATCACTGATCTCATGCAAGAACTTTCGAATATGGCGGAATTGAAAGAAAAACTTGAAGATGAAAAAGTTCAACTTTATAAAACTTCAGACGACGACGAAAATAAAATTTTAGAACTCACGAAGAATCTTCTCGATCTTGACCAAAGATTAAATTTTGCTAGACTAGACCATCATGCGGCACTAGCTGAAGAAATATCAAAATTAATGAACACAAATTTAGGTAAAACTGATAATACTTGTGTAAATCTTATACGAACGCTGAACGAAAAAAGTCACAGCGAAATTTTAGGAATAAATCGAAAATAATACTTCAGTCCTTGCCGTCTGAGTTTGGCAAATACAAACCTGAAAAAGTTGAACCATTATTTTAATACTCTTTTGATATTTGAAATACCAAAATAATTAAATTACAGTGCCCGATATGTTAAATGCCCGCGAGAGGAACAAATTTCATTGCGCCTATAATAAACAATGTTAACACCAACCACGACGTTTTTCGAAATTGAAATGAGAATCCGATTGGTCAGACCAAACTCGTTTGACGCAATGAGTTTTCTGATATTACATATTGGGCACTGTAGATGAAAATAAAGAGTCGGCTTCAATATTTGACGGAAAATAAAGTTGATATCATTCTTAAATTATTTTTTTTGTTTCACCCGCTTGCAGTAATAAAATAAACTATTTATAATTAAGACAATCAACAAAACACTCTTGAACTCAGATCTAAAAAGCTCAAACACGATAAATTGCCAATCACACAGCCGAAAATAGAGAAAAGTACACCAGAAGAAATTGAAGCTAAGATTTCCGAACTCATGAACTTTCCTGAACTCTTGACTTCAGAACTAAAAGCATTGCGAGATTTAGTTCTAGAAGAAAAAGTGAAAAGTATTGACCTTTTCAGCCAAATTTCCGATTTGGAATTTAGAATAAATGATGCTGAAAAAGTTAGTTTTTGTGGATTCAATGGACAATTTTCATAAAATAAAAATTTTAGTTTTTTCCAATTTTCGTTAAATGTTATATCATGTGATTTGTATGCCCTATAAAATTGTTATTTCCACATTATGTGAAGTAAACTAACCGTTAATTATTTAGCTTTCAATATTATGAAATAAACCGATATGTTACATTTTGAAACATTATGTAACATTTCGAAAAATCATTGCATTCTCATGAAAAATGAGGACATACTAGAAATTTTCAGATTTTGAAACAAAATCTGAAAAGTTAAAATTATTCTGATATTTAGCACATAGAGCACAACGTCTTCAATCATTGAAGTTCAGTGCGACCTTTTTAGTTTGACTCGGGAATAAGTTTACGTATTTTCAGCACTAATTTAAATAAAATGCGGTATCTCAAAGTGAAATACCTTTAATCTGCAGAAACAAAACTCAGATACATTCTTTCGTCATATTTTGACCTTAGTACCACTTGAGTTTTAAGTGGCATCGAGTGTTGAAGTGATTTGAAACCATACTCTCTA
The DNA here is from genome assembly GCA_004367855.1 of Oikopleura vanhoeffeni. Taxonomy (NCBI): domain Eukaryota; kingdom Metazoa; phylum Chordata; class Appendicularia; order Copelata; family Oikopleuridae; genus Oikopleura; species Oikopleura vanhoeffeni. Next base: position 363,214 of record SCLH01001047.1, on the reverse strand, counting down.
TGATTTATGATTTTTTTCTTTCGAGATATAATAATTGCATTTTAATAGAATGAAACTACGTTTTTTAATAAGCTTACGATTCATTCAAACCATCATCAGAACTATGTTTTAAGATTACAATCTTACTGAATCATCTCAAAGCTTGACAAATCATTTTTTTGTCCCGACAGTACTAAAAATCACGCGGTATACAGATTTTTTTCAATAAATCACCGTAAAGTCAAGTTTTGTTCGAATTAGAGGTGTTTCAGATTGAGCAACCCCACCATGTTTATGTTTAAGAATCTGTTTTTAGCGTTTGGAGGACGCACAAACAGAAATTGCAAAAAAAGAAGAAGAAATCGCAAAAATGGACGAAGAGATCGAAAGTCAGATTAAAGAACTCGAAAAGCTGAACGATACAGCCCTCGCATTACAAAATTCCATAAATGAACTTGATGCAGATTTATTAAATGAGAAAAATAAAGTTGTGGAAAAAGAAAAAGAAGCTGACGAATTTCAAACAAGACTCGATAAATTGTCCGACAAAATTAAAAATAATCTAGAAATTATTGAAGATCTTGAAAATGTGAAACATTATTTGGATAATGATGTTTTCATGAATACGGAGAAAATTAATAAAGAACTTGAAAGGACACGCGAAGCCCTTGAAGATCTCGAAACTGAAATAAATCTTATTCTAGAAGACAATTTGACGGAAGATTTAAATCAAGTAATTTTCAGAATTATGAAGCATACAATGTTTTTAATTTAAATTTTGTTGGAATTAATCAAATTTTTATAAGTTATTCGACAATTTTCAAGAAAAAATAACATGAAATTACTGACCTATCGAAAATGTCTCCATTTGATCAAATTTCAAATATAGGTTTATTTGTTGCCTTTCCCGTTATTCTGAAGCTTCGGGAAAACTCAAACATTTCGATTATTATTCGAAACTAGCCGCATTAAGCTTGCAAAAATTGTTTGAACTAATAAACGGAAAGTTCAGAAATTTTGACAAAATCTTTGCCAATAGACAAGAAAAATTCAAAGCAATATTTCTCGTATTTTTTACTCCGAGGTCTTCAGAATAATTTTTTCAACTTTTGGCATCTTTGCGTAATGGCGATTTTTTTATTGTCGGATATTTTACTGATATTCGATTTAAAATCTCAGAATTTGTCGCACTTTACGACTTCACAAGTAATGACTTTTTGATGAAAATATCAGCAACCATGGGTCAATTACGAATAAAAAGGTCGCTTTAGAGCAAAAATCTCCGACACATGGCTAGATTATTAGGCAATAATCGATTGAAATTCATTGAATATTTATGGCCAATTAGTTTGGCGAGCATTCGTTTCAGATAGAAGTATTCAACTAAAAATTTATTTCCTCATTATTTTATCATTTTAGGAAAATAATTTTTTCAATTTTAAAAGGATGAAGACGACGGTTTGGACGACAGTGACGATGATCTTGCAGCCTCTACTCGATCTCAAAATGAGACAATTGAAAAAATTCGTCTCAAGATTTTACCAATACCGTTTATGATCAGGAAAGAAAACAAAAAAGTCGAAAACGTGAGATATTTAAAATTTCAATGAGCAATTTTTTAAAATAAATTAAGGATTTCGTAACTCCGTGGTCTAGGGTAATTTGCTTTTCTCTTTGAATTTCATCGTGAATCATGTTTATCACTAGGCTGTCATTGGTTTTCAGCATCGAAAACTATTGATAGTTACACGAAAAAATAGGAAAAGTAATTTCGAATTTATTTATAAATCTAGAACAAAATTTCTATATTTTTCGAAAACTCCAGGCGTCCAGCACTCGATGATTTTGTGACTATAAATTTTATGTTTTTTGGTCAAGTATTTAAGACATTTGATATCTACGTTTTCCCAGAAATTTCAAAAACAAGTAAATGTCATTTTTCTTCAATAATGACATGTTTTTGGAATTTATAGTCAAGTAACTTACATCAAAAAATGCCGAAGCAAACACATTTCTGTAAAAATATCAATAATTGTCCCGCTCTGCTAAATTTTGCGCATGCAATGCCAAAATTTTGAAAATTGACAACGGCCTATTTTACATTCAAATAAATGAAAAAAACAAGGCTTTTGATACATTTTTCAGCAAACACTTTTCATTATTGATCTTCTTTTATTAGCAAAATATAATTCAGAATATTAAAAATTATTTTCAGATAAAATTGAAGTTACAAAACAATTTGAGATTTTCTAAAACACACATCGCTGAAATGTCTACTCAAACAGAATCAGGTACATTCATACGTTGAACTCGTTTGAAGCTTACAGCGTGAGTTTCAAGTGGCGTCAAAATTTGAGGTGAATCGAATACATTCTACTATACAGGGGGTAATATTGCCGGACCAATATCGCCGAATTTGCCGAAATCTCCGACAAAAACCTACGCAATTTCACGATTTTTAGCTAAATACTTATACTAATTATATCTCAAATTACTTTCGGAGCGTCATCAATGACGTCATTTTCAAAATTGATTTTCCCAAATCGAGTATTTTCAACTTTTATTTGATTGCCTTTGGTAGAATATTTAATTCTACGCATTTTGGTGATTTACTTTATACTAATCGATTGTGAAACTCCTTATAAAATTCAACATTTGTTCGACATATGACGTCATTTCTACGCGTTTTCTTTTTTTGAAATTTTATTTTTGTTCCAATATCGCCGAATGAGCCAATATCGGCGAATTTGCTAATATCGCCGAAAATTTTGAGCAAAAAACTTTCGGCGATATTGCCCCCCCCCGTAGGGAACTAATATTTTTCTTCATAACACCTCATGTTTTGACAAATCACTTTTGGTCTGGACGCAACCTGAAACTTACGCGGTACTTAAAAATTTTAGCGGAAATTGGTATGCAATCCAGTCAACTGACGGCACAATTTGAAGACACGAGAATTCAAATTCCGATAATTCGAACATGTGAATTTTCTGGTCACATTTCCTTTGACTGGGTAAGTCAAAAATAAAGAAAAACTGATAGTAATACTATTAATAAATAATTCTTAATTTTCAACAATCAGACTTAATTCGTTATACTTGTGTAAAAAAAAATCAGGAATGTTTGAGCTAATTCTTACTCTAAATTTGATAAATTCAGAAAAAGCAGCATGATTGATAGTAAAGCGTAGTAGTTGAAATCACAATTAAAAACAATATCATACTAATTTTATAAAATCAGTTGTTTGGCTCATACAATATTCAAATGTATTTACTCTGAAACTTAATTAACGAAGAGTTAAATGCGTTGTAATTGCTTGAAAAAACTATAGCAGGCTCAAACTCACCACTGCTATATCCCTGTAATGAATTTATCCTGATTAAGGGTAGCTTTTGGACCCGCACATCATTTTTGAGTCATATTTATTGAATTTGATAAAATATTGAAAACCCCCCCAAAATAAATTTGCGAATTGTCTTTCCGGTAGTTTTCCGCCGAGATTTTTCTTTGTAGCGCTTCAAAGCCAAAACCTTTCCAACGAAAAATTTCGGCAAATTTATTACGAAAAATCTTAATTTTTTGTAGAAACTACAGGAAAGACAATACGCAAATTTAATTATTTTGGGATTTTAAATTTTTGATGAAATACAGATGACTCAAAAATGATGTGCAGATGAAAAAGCGACCTTAAATCAGGATATCGTCGAAAACCTTCGAATTTTCAGAATTTTTATCTTTAAAATATCCAGTGCTCATATCTCCGAAATTTGTTGGCAAAAAAATTTAGACGACATTGGGGCTCTTTTTTATGTATAATTATTTTTAAATATTTGTGATCGAGTTGTTAATAAGTAGAGACAATTAAATTTCAGATTGGTTTCAATCGATAAAAAAATAATTCAACTAAAAATAATGAAATAATTCCACTCAAAATGTCAAATAAGATAATATCTCATAAAATTGAAGCAAGTAACTTGCTGCAAGTTTTTATATTTAGTTGATAGAGCATTTTGGAAGACTCCGAGATCAGGAAACACGAAGCTTGAAATGTCCATATTGTTCTTCTTTTGATAAATAGAAATTGTTGTCGAATAATTTAGTCAGTAACAGTTAAATACTTTTTAAGCTGACTGTAGTATAGTCATTGTACAGTTTATTATTACTGTGGGTGACGTTATACTTTTGTATCACTCACTGAAGCATCTTGAGACTCTGTCCGCCAATTTTTTTCAAGCCATGATTACAAAGTAAAAGTCGATTTCGACTCTGGTGACCAAATAAAAACCATACAAAGTAAAAAACATAAAATATTAATTATGTGAAAATTTTTGGAAACCCCAAAATTTTCACTGCATTTTTTGAATATTTATTTATTTCTCTGGCTTTTACGCCTCGTTGGAAGATAAATCGTCTACTGTTATTCATAATTGAAAAATATCACCAGATGAAAATTTCATTAGGTAGTAAGGCAATCGCGTGTAAGGCAATCGTTTTATGGTGATTGACAACCTCTAGTAGGGAGATCTGTTGTGAGATGACTGCGAGATCACAACGAATCATTTGATTAATTAAATGTTTCCATTCGAATTTTTGGTGTGGATTACACCTGGCCATCAATTATTTATGTCCAACCAAAGTGCCTCTTAATAGTTAATAGGGTGTCCACACCATTTGCAATTTTGCTTTTGAAACCTACTCATCCGATCAAGTTATGAAATACTTTAAATTGATCATACATATTCCGCAAAAACAATTTGTCCGAATCGTACCAGTTCTTAAATTTTTCTTCAAAATGTCAATTTTTTTGCAAAAAACACGAAATGATATGATTCGGGACCTTAAAAAGTTTTTAACTCGTAGACTTTAGACATGAATCTGTACCCAGACTCGATTTATGGCGACGCGTCGCCTAACTTATGAATCGAGCCATATTTAAGATATCTTAAGTTCCAGAAGAAGAGACTATAATAGAAAAGAGAGATATCACGCGCTTTGAAAAGGCGGAGAGGATTAAGTTGAGTGTTTTTGCGAAAACGTTTTGGTCAGAGTTGTCATATCGATCGAGCCTCCTGTAGGGATGTGGAGCACAAAAAATTGCTTGGCTAAAGAACCAACCTTTTATAACTTCGGAAATGTTTACTCGAAAACAGCAGGAGTGGTAACTTAAAAGAAAAGTACTTATCAAACAGACACTATTTATTTAATTAGTGCTTATCAATTGACTGAATCATTAAATTGAATATGATTTCACACAATTGAAAAATATCAAAAGCACCAGAACTTGAAAATTAAGCAAGATATTAAAATTTCAGAAACAGTTCTAGAATCTGCTCGTAATGACAAATTTGGTGTAAATAGGAATTTGACCAAAAATGTCATTTTAGCCGGTGAACTTGAGGCCATTTTTGGGCTTTAAAGGACAAAAATACTAAAAATGAGAGCGGAATTTTGAGCTCCTCAAAATGGTCGAAAAGTATTTGGCCAAAACGGTTTGAAACAAAAACTACAGCAATTTCTATTTTAAATTTTACCTTATTTATAAATTTATCGAACTTATAACTTGAGAATTAAGCAAAATATAAAAATGACCAAATCGATTCAAAGGCATTCAAATTATTTTGAAAAAAAGCCTTAAATATCGAATTGTACATTTAATATTTAAAATTAAGTAAAAATTAGCACTTGATGTGCCATTTTAGGAATTTTTATTTTTTTCGAAAATTCTAGTATTGTGCGATTTTGATATTAAAACTCTGAAGTTCAAATAAGATTAATCTTGAGAATGATAAATAAAATCGAAACGTAGATAAATAAATTAGTATGTCTTTTTATAAAAATATAAAAAGTTAAGAAACAGTTCTAGAATCTGCTCGTGATGACAAATTTGATTTAAAAAGGAATTCGACTAAAAATGTCATTTGAGCCGGTGAACTTGAGGCCATTTTTAAGCCGTCAAAGCTTAAAAATGGCCTCAAATTCACCGGCTAAAATGACATTTTTGGTCAATTCCAATTAACATCAAATTTGTCATCACGAGCAAATTCTAGAACTGTTTCTGAAATTTTTATATTTTGCTTAATTCTCAAGTTATAAGTTCAATCAATTTATAAATAAGGTAAAATTTAAAATCGAAATTGCTGTAGTTTTCGTTTAAAACCGTTTTGGCCAAATACTTTTCGACCATTTTGAGGAGCTCAAAATTCCGCTCTCATGTTTGGTATTTTTGTCCGTCAAAGCCCAAAAATGGCCTGAAGTTCAACGGCTAAAATGACATTTTTGGTCAAATTCCTATTTACACCAAATTTGTCATCACGAGCAGATTCTAGAACTGTTTCTGAAATTTTAATATCTTGCTTAATTTTCGAGTTCTGGTGCTTTTGATATTTTTCAATTGTGTGAAATTATATTCAATTTAATGATTCAGTCAATTGATCAGCACTTATTAAATAGATATTGTCTTTTTTTTTAAGTTACCACTCCTGCTGTTTTCGAGTAAAGATTTCCGAAGTTATAAAAGGTTGATTATTTAGCCAAGCAATTTTTTGTGCTCCACATCGCATACAAGAGGCTCGATCGATATGACAACTCTTACCAAAAAGTTTTCTCAAAAACACTCAACTTAATCCTCTCCGCCTTTTCAAAGCGCGCGGCATCTCTCTTTTCTATTATAGTCTCTTCTTCCGGAATTTAAGATATTAGCAAAGTTTCATCATCAACATACATTTTTCAATAGCTAAAAATAATATTCAGCCAAATTGCTTTACAATTGAAAGAACAAAAGCAAAATTTAAACGAATTTAAAGGCATTTAATGAAGATAAGAAAACGTCGTAAATGCGTCGTNTGAGGAGCTCAAAATTCCGCTCTCATGTTTGGTATTTTTGTCCGTCAAAGCCCAAAAATGGCCTGAAGTTCAACGGCTAAAATGACATTTTTGGTCAAATTCCTATTTACACCAAATTTGTCATCACGAGCAGATTCTAGAACTGTTTCTGAAATTTTAATATCTTGCTTAATTTTCGAGTTCTGGTGCTTTTGATATTTTTCAATTGTGTGAAATTATATTCAATTTAATGATTCAGTCAATTGATTAGCACTTATTAAATATATATTGTCTTTTCTTTTAAGTTACCACTCCTGCTGTTTTCGAGTAAACATTTCCGAAGTTATAAAAGGTTGATTATTTAGCCAAGCAATTTTTTGTTCTCCACATCTCATACAGGAGGCTCGATCGATATGACAACTCTAACCAAAAAGTTTTCTCAAAAACACTCAACTTAATCCTCTCCGCCTTTTCAAAGCGCGCGGCATCTCTCTTTTCTATTATAGTCTCTTCTTCCGGAATTTAACATATTAGCAAAGTTTCATTATCAACATATATTTTTCAATAGCTAAAAATAATATTCAGCCAATTTGCTATACAATTGAAAGAACAAAAGCAAAATTTAAACGAATTTAAAGGCATTTAATGAAGATAAGAAAACGTCGTAAATGCGTCGTAAACTGCGATTAAATGGTGTATGGCGACGCGTCGCCATAAATCGAGTCTACGAGTTAAGTTAAAGAGTGTCGGTGAAGCTGATTGGGCTGTTATTCGATGCGGTTTCTCGGTAAACTAGTCAAANAAGTAATTTCGAATTTATTTTATACAATCTAGAACAAAATTTCTATATTTTTCGAAAACTCCAGGCGTCCACACTGGATGATTTTGTGACTATAAATTTATGTTTTTTTGGTCAAGTATTTAAGACATTTGATATCTACGTTTTCCAGAAATTTCAAAAACAAGTAAATGTCATTTTTCTTCCAATAATGACATGTTTTTGGAATTTATAGTCAAGTAATTACATCAAAAAATGCCGAAGCAAAACATATTTTCGTAAAAATATCAATAATTGTCCCGCTCTGGCTTCTAAATTTTGCGCATGCAATGCCAAAATTTTGAAAATTGACAACGGCCTATTTTACATTCAAATATAAAAAAAACAAGGTTTTTGATACATTTTTCAGCAAACACTTTTCATTATTGATCTTCTTTATTAGCAAAATAAATTCAGAATATTTAAAATTATTTTCAGATAAAATTGAAGTTACAAAACAATTGTGAGATTTTCTAAAACACACATCGCTGAAATGTCTACTCAAACAGAATCAGGTACATTCATACGTTGAACTCGTTTGAAGCTTACAGCGTTGAGTTTCAAGTGGCGCCAAGATTGAGGTGAATCGAATACATTCTACTATACAGGGGAGCAATATTGCCGACCAATTATCGCCGCAATTTGCCGAAATCTCGACCAAAACCTACGCAATTTCACGATTTTTTAGGATAATACTTCATATACTAATTATATCTCAAATTACTTTCGGACGTCATCAATGACGTCATTTTCAAAATTGATTTTTCCCAAATCTAGTATTTTCAATTTTATTTGTGTTGCCTTTGTAGAGTATTTAATTCCACGCATTTTGGTGATTTACTTTATACTAATCGATCGTGTAAACTCCTTATAAAATTCAACATTTGTTCGACATATGACGTCATTTCTACGCGTTTCTTTTTTTGAAATTTTATTTTTGTTCCAATATCGCCGAATGAGCCCAATATCGGCGAATTGCTAATATCGCCGAAAATTTTGAGCAAAAACTTTCGGCGATATGCCCCCCCCGTAGGGAACTAATATTTTCTTCATAACACTATCATGTTTTGACAAATCACTTTTGGTCTGGACGCAACCTGAAACTTACGCGGTACTTAAAAATTTTAGCGGAAATTGGTATGCAATCCAGTCAACTGACGGCACAATTTGAAGACACGAGAATTCACAATTCCGATAATTCGAACATGTGAAATTCTGGTCACATTTCCTTTGACTGGGGGTAAGTCAAAAATAAGAAAAACTGATAGTAATACTATTAATAAATAATTCTTATTTCACAAATTCAGACTAATTCGTTAATACTTTGTGTACAAAAAAAATCAGGAATGTTTGAGCTAATCTTTACTTCTAAATTGATTAAATTCAGAAAAAGCAGCATGATTGATAGTATATCGTAGTAGTTGAAATCACAATTAAAAAACAATATCATACTAATTTATAAAATCAGTTTGCTCATACTAATATGTTATTACTGCTGAAAAATCTCAAGAGTAAAGCTTGTAAGTTGAAAAACGTGTGGGCTCAAAATCACCACTCTATACTGAATGAAATTTATCCTGATTGAAGGGTAAGCTTTTTGGACTCCGCACAATCATTTTTGATTCATATTTTATTTGAATTTATTAAATATTGAAAATCCCCAAAATAAAATTTGCGGATTGTTTTCCGGTAGTTTTCTACAAAAAAGTTAGGATTTTTCGTTATAAATTCGCCGAGATTTTCTCTTGTAGCGCTTCAAGCCAAAACCTTTCACAACGAAAATTCGGCAATTTTTATTACGAAAAATTCTTAATTTTTTTGTAGAGAAACTACAGGAAGACAATACGCAGAATTTATATTATTTTGGGATTTTTAAATTTTGATGGAAATACAGAATGACTCAAAATGATGTTGCAGCGTGAAAAAAGCGACCTAAATTCAGGATATCGTCGGCAAAAACCTTGCGAATTTTCAGATTTTATCTTTTAAATGATCCAGTTGCTCATATCTCTCCGAAATTTGTTGGCAAAAAAAATTAGAGCGACATGGGGCTCTCTTTTTTATGTTAATATTTTTAAATATTTGGTTGATCGATTGTTAATAATAGAGACAATTAAATTTCAGATTTGGTTTCAATCGATAAATAAAATAATCAACTAAAAATAATGAAATAATTCCACTCAAAATGTAAAATAAGATAATATCTCAATAAAATTGAAGCAAGTAACTTGGCGAGCAAGTTTTTTAATATTTAGTTATAGAGCATTTTGGGAAGACTCGCGAAGATCAGGAAACACGAAGCTTGAATGTCCTATTGTTCTTCTTGATAAATTAGAAAATTGGTTGTCGAAGTAATTTAGTCAGTAACAGTTAAAGACTTTTTAGCTGACTGTAGTACAGTCATTGTTACAATTTATTATTTACTGTGGGTGACGTTATACTTTTGTATCACTCACTGAAGCATCTTGAGACTCTGTCGCCAAATTTTCAGCCATGATTCAAAGTAAAATCGATTTCGACTTCTGGTGACCAATAAAAACCTATACAAAGTAAAAAAACATAAAATATTAATATGCTGAAATTTTTGGAACCCCGAAATTTTCACTGCAGTTTTTGAATATTTTATTATTTCTCTGGCTTTAACGCCTCTTTGAAAGATAAATCGTCTACTGTTTATTGCATAATGAAACAATACACCAGATGAAAATTTATAAGGAAGTAAGGCAATCGCGTGTTAGGCAATCGTTTAGTGGTGATGACACCTTAGTAGGAGATCTGTTGTGAGGATGCTGCGAGATCAAACAGACGAATCATTTGATTAATCAAATGTTTTCCATTGCGAATTTTTGGTGTGGATTACACCTGCTGGCCTCATTATTTTATGTCAACCAAAGTGCCTCTAATAGTTAATAAGGTGTCACACCATTTGCAATTTTGCTTTTGAAAACTTCTCAATCCGATCAAGTTATGAAGAATACTGTTAAATTATCATACATAATTCCGCAGAAAACATTTTGTCCGATCTATCAGTTCTTAAATTTTCTTCAAGAATGTCAAATTTTTTTGCAATAAACACGAAATGATATGGATCGGGAGCCCTTAGCTAAAAAAGCTTTTTTAACTAGTAGACTTTACACATTTGAATCTGATACCCAGACTCGATTTATGGCGACCGCGTCGCCTAACGTTTTAATCGAGCCAACTGAACGATATCTAAATTCCAAGCGAAAAAGAAAGAAAGAGGACTATAATAAGAAAAGAGAGATGTCACGCGGCCTTCGAAAAGGCGGAGAGGATTAAGTGAGTGTTTTGCGAAAACGTTTTGGTCAGAGTTGTCATATCGATCGAGCCCCTGTAGAGATTGGAGCACAAAAAATTGCTTGGCTAAAGAACAACGCTTTTATAACTTCGGAAATGTTTACTCGAAAACTAGCAGGGAGTGTAACTTAAAAGAAACGGTTCTTATCAAACAGGACACCTGATTTCATTTAACTTAAGTGCTTATCAATTGACTGAATCATTAAATTGCATATATAAATTTCAACAACATTGAAAATATTCAAAAGCACCAGAACTTGAAAATTAAGCAAGGATATTAAATTTCAGAAACAGTTCTAGAATCTGCTCGTAGAGACAAATTTGGTGTAAATGGAAATTGACCAAAAATGTCATTTAGCCGGTGAACTTGAGGCCATTTTTGGCTTTAAAGGACAAAAAATACTAAAAATAAGAGCAGAATTTTGAGCTCCTCAAAAATGTCAAAAGGTATTTTGGCAAAACGGTTTGAAACAAAAACTACAGCAATTTCGATTTTTAAATTTTACCTATTTATAAATTTATCGAACTTTATAACTTGAGATTAAGCAAAATAAAAATGACCAAATCGATTCGAAAGGCATTCAAATTATTTTGAAAAAAAGCCTTAAATAATCCGAATTTGTACATTTAATATTTAAAAATTTAGTAAAATTAAGCACTTATGTGCCATTTTTAGGAATTTTTATTTTTTTCGAAAATTCTAGTATTGTGGCAATTTTCATATTAAAAAACTCTGAGTTCAAATAAGATTTAATCTTGAAAATGTAAATAAAATCGAAGTTAGATTAAATAAATTAAGTATGTCTTTTTATTAAAAATATAAAAAGTTATAGAAACAGTTCTAGAAATCTGCTCATGATGACAAATTTGATTTAAAAATATATTCGACTCAAAATGTCATTTGAAGCCGGTGAACTTGAGGCCATTTTTAAGAAAACGATCAAAAGCTCCAAAAATGGCCTCCCAATTCACTTGGCTAAAATTTGGACATTTTGTCAATTTCAATAAACATTCAAATTTGTCCCTCACGAGCAAATTCCTAAACTGTTTCTGAAATTTTTATATTTTGCTTAATTCTCAAGTTATAAGTTCAATATAAAATTTATAAAATAAAGAACAAATTTAAAATCGAAATTGCTGTAGTTTTCGTTTAAAACCGTTTGGCAAATATTTTTCGACCATTTGAAGAGCCTTAAAATTCCGCTCTCATTTTTATATTTTTGTTTCGTCAAAGCCTAAAAAATTGGTCTCAAAGTTCACCGGCTAAAATTAATATTTTGGTCAAATTCCTATTACACCAATTTGTCATCACGAGCAGATCTAGAACAGAGTTCTTAAATTTTTTATATTTTGTCTTAATTCTTCAAGTTATAGTGAATCAATTTATAAATAAGGTAAAAATTTGAAATCGAATTGCTGTAGTTTTTCGTTTAAAACTGTTTTTGGCCAAATACTTTTCGACCATTTTGATGAAGCTCAAATTCCGCTTGCTCATTGTTTAGTAATTCTTTGTCCGTCCAAAGCCAAAATTGGCCTCAAGTTCACCGGCTTAATGACATATTGGTCAAAATCCCTATTCACACCAAAATTTTCATCACGAGCAGATTCTAGAACTGTTTCTGAAATTTTAATATCTTGCTATTTTCAGTTCTGGTGCTTTTGATATTTTTCAATTGTGTGAAATAATATATTCAATTTAAATGATTCAAGTCAATTTGTATAGCACTTATTAAACTAATATTGTCCTTTTTCTTTTAAGTTACCACTCCTGCTTGTTTTCGAGTAAACATTTCCGAAGTTATAAAAGGTTGATTATTAGCCAAGGCAAAATTTTTTTGTGCTCCACGATCGCATACAGGAGGCTCGATCGATATGACAACCTCCTGACCAAAAGTTTTCTCAAAAGACTCAACTTATTCCTCTCCCGCCTTTTCAAGAAGCGCGCGCGATCTCTCTTTTTATTATAAGTCTCCTCTCTTTCCGGAATTTTTAAGATATTAGCAAAGTTTCATAATCAACATACATTTTCAAATAGCCAAAATATATTCAGCCAATTTGCTATACAATTTGAAAAAAACAAAGCAAAATTTAAACGAATTTAAAGGCATTTAAATGAAGATATACGTCGTAAATGCGTCGTAAACTGCGATTAAATGGTGTATGGCGACGCGTCGCCATAAATCGAGTCTACGAGTTAAGTTAAAGAGTGTCGGTGAAGCTGATTGGGCTGTTATTCGACGCGGTTTCTCGGTAAACTAGTCAAAGTGGTATCGCAAAATTTTGCTCAACTTGAAGAACCAGTCTTCAACATCATTTCAGCATTTTTTGTAATATGATACAATCCAACCTACGGTAACACAAGAACCTTGAATTAGCTTCCCCAAAAACAATAAAAAGCTATCTTTTCGTTGAACTTTCATCAATTTCTCGTAATTGTTTTATGTCAGCCTCCAGAAAAGCAAAATTCATTAGAGCCCGATTTTTGAAATTCTGTATTTAACGGACATTTTTTCTTTCGTTCAATCTCCCTTTAAATTTTTATTTAGGTTTTTTTTGCAATTTTTTTCGTTACAAGCAAATTTTTGAAAAGTGGATTGTTTGTACTGCTGCTTCGGGGCCCGACATGGAAAAAAATGATGAACCTTGTAGGAGGAGATAGCTCTTGAGTGTTTTTTGGAAGGTTTATTAAAGGTTCCTGTGTAGGCGTAGGTTGAATTTGATCAGATCACAATTTATTTTAAATTGACCTTGAAGACTTATTTTTTAAATTGAGCAAGTTTGTGCAGTAGCACCCTGGCCAGATAAGCCAGAAAACGCGTAAAAAAACTTCAAAAACCAGTTTAATCAGCAACGAACACACCCTCAAATGTTGATATTTTTTGGTAAGATTTTTTTCTAAGTATGTGTCGCGACATGTCGTCATTCTGAGTTAGGCAACTGATTGGTCAATTCAAATTTTTATATAATTTACATGTGATTCCATTTGTCTAATAACATAAACTATAATTCAGACTGTTTCTGGTTGGGATCATAATGATTTGGATATTCTTGTAGAAACTGTTGGGCACATGTTTATTACCTCTGCTCAAAAACTTTGCACGATTGACATAGACTTCAATGCTTCGGTCATCAGAACAAAAGCGCAATTTTTCAGAATTGAAATTTCAAATGTCAAAGGCGCAATACTTTCTTCGAGCCATTCTAGTTGAAGGTGTACTAATAATTTGTTAAAATGAAAAAAATAAGAAATTGAACACATCGTGACCTTTTAAGGGAACCATTGCAAACTCGGTTATAATTGCTCCAAAATAAGTTTTTTTTCAAATTCAGGATTGAAATTTGTTGTCAAGGTTAAATTTTATGTCCTCCTCAAAATTTTATAGAAAGAAAAAAATTTTAAAATCATGATCACAAAAAATTGATAAAAATGAATTTTTGGAAAAACGCATTATTCTCTAGTGGAATGTTCACAAAACCCTTATCCCAACCTTTTTCAGATGGAGTTTCATCTTGTGCATACAAAAATGGCAAAAAAATTTTGACGAACATAAAATTTCTACAAAAATTTGTCCAAATCACCCCATAAAAGGCAATTTAGTGTGAAAATTTTATTGTGTAAAAACAATTAATTCATATCCTTTAACACTTTTGGCTTAATCTAGGATGTGCGGGCTGGGGGAGCCAACCCTAACACTCCTAAGAACCCTCCTAGCCACTCATGACTCATGAGGCCGCTTTTCAGCCCGCACATCCTAGATTAAGCAAAAGGTGTTAAAGGGATTAAATCTTGTAGGCGAATTAACTAAATACACTACAAGTGCTACACTACAAGGAAGTCATTGACGATTTGGAATAAGGAATTTTAAAAGTCAAAAATGGGTATCGTCGATACCGATTCTCTACAAGATGGGTCAAAAACATCGATACCGTATCGATGTTTTTGACCCATCTTGTAGAGAATTTTTTTCTGGTCATTTTAAGACTTCGACTGCTGGGCTTCATATTAATTAACTAACTGCTGGGCGGGGCGGCAAATCACGATGCGCGTGGGCGACCGAATTGAGTAATTATTTATAATTTAATTTCCGCCACTGGCTATGAAAAAATAAAAAAATAAAGCGTCTCAAAATAGATATTCTCGATTTTAAAACTGGACTGATAAGACTGTCACCTATCGAAGGGGGTCGAAAAAAATGTCGAAATTATAAAACGTTTTTTATTTTCATATCTTTTTCCCAACGGAACTCCACCTTAAAAACGTTTACTATCTCTATACCGCGTGTTCATATCCCACTGATGTTGTCTCAGTGTTTGTCTTGGGGATTGCTTGAGTGATTACACACCGATCAAATTTAGCGGTCCCAATATCAAGCACCCTTGCCTTTGATCATACTCAAAACAATCACTAAGACAACATTAGTGGGATTCCAACACGCGCTATAGAGATAGTAAACGTTTTTGGGATGGAGTTCCGTTGGAAAAAAGATATGATACGTTATCTTACTGGGTGCAAAAAATGACATATAGTCAACCGGAACTTTTTTTTTTAAATTAAAATAAAAAATAATCAATATTAGTCACCTTCAGTTTTTTTTTTTATGTCTCTGTTTCCGTTTTGGTCGACTAAGGTGACAGCCTAGAACTGATATTTTATGAATTGATATTTCTCGATTATAAAAATAAACTGAAAATTGGCGTGAGAAAGTATTATTTTAGTGTTTTTCTCATTTGATCATGAACACGTGATCATCAACCTAACGTTCATGAACCTACGTCATTTCAAAAATGACTTGACTTCAAACTTAAAAAACATTAAATAAAACACTTATTATTCCATTATTTATAATTTATGATACAAATGTCGATAGTGAAATTTTCCTGGATATTGATTAAGGGGGCTCCTGGTCGTTTTTTAGTTGATTTTCTGTCAACTTTTCATATCATTCGGCTTTTGATAACGACTCATCCGATTACATTCTTAGATAGCTTGGATGAGTTGTTTTCAAAAGCCGAATGATATAAAAATTTTGCCTAAAAATCAAGTAAAAATAACCAGAAGCCCCCGTTATCGATATACTAATTTTATGACGATAGGTTCGAACATAATTACACTGACGGCTTGTAATTTTCCGCACTAAAGTTTTTTCTATGATTTGTATTTAGCTGCACTACACAAATCCAAGTATTGCAAAAATACACTATTTAGTGAATGGCCCCAAGATTTATCAGTAAATTTCATAAAAACAGCATGATATGTTAAAGCTAGCGATTATGGCTGTGAAATTAAACTGATTACACGCAATCTGATAGGCTCTGAAGAAAAATGACAATATCATCACAAGATTATTGCCCGCCAGCCAATCAGTTGTTTGCTGTAGGTTCCCTTGCTAGCAAAAATATATGAAATACTGTAGCTTAGGAAAACTTCATCAGTTTATGATTTGCGGGACATTTTATTAATTGGGGATACTGTGCTCTGTGAAAATTTTGAGAATCGGGACTAAATTTTTTTTTCTTTTAACTGAAACTTTTATAATTCGACCAAAAAAATCAGAATGGCGGTAGTCTCGCATCCCACAGATGTCTAGTTCGGCGACCAGGAGACTTTAAAGACATGAAATGAGCTATTTTTGAGTGAAACTAGAGACCATTTGTATCGGACCCCTTAATTGAAATTTTTATCGAAACCGGCTAGGCCGGATGAGAGTCCGACATAAGATCATTTTATAAATAAAGTAAAATGAGAAGTCGGATCGGTGGTAACTAAGAAAAATGGCCTTAAATTTCACTCAAAAATAGCTCATTTCAGGTCTTTGAAGTCTTCTGGTCGCCGAACTAGACGACTGTGGGATGCGAGATTACCGCCATTGTGATTTTTTTGGTCAAATTAGTCAAGTCCCGATTCTAATTTTTTTTACAAAGCACATAACCCCCTTTACGGACTACTTTTAAGGGGATAGCAGTGATGTGGCAGATTGGTACATTTTTTCAGAGTGATTTTTGAAAGAAAAAAAAGGGAAATTTTTTAATTTTAATTTTTATCTTCAATAAAAGTGTCCATTGAATGAACTCCATTCTTGCAAACGTTTATATTTTTAATTACTCAACATACTTTAGTATCTGTAAAATATCAAAAACCACCTTTCATTACAACTCCATTTCCAACTTTGACCGATGGTGGGATTTTTTTAAAGGCGCATATTTATTAAACTTCGACATTTCGAATGTAATGCACTAATAAGTGGGATCATTATCCACATGAAAAAATCATTAAATATCAAAGTTTTTTCTCCATGAAAATAGAGAAAAAATAGTTTTTTTAGGGAAAAAAATTGACCTTCAATTTGAGTTTAAATGATGAAAAAATGTCCTGATTTTTAAAAGGTTAAGTAGCCTATTACACCCGCAATTTTATAAAGATTTTTTGAAAAAAATAAATTTTTCATAAATGCGTCCAAATGGCAAAAAACAGGTGTCACAAGCAAGTGTTGTAAAATTTCTCAGTAGTTCAGAAACGAATATTCGATTGACCCTTCCATCGGTTGAAATACGGAAATCAAATAGATACCAGAATAACACTACTGATTCGGCCTGATTTTTCAAAAGCAGAATTTGAAAGCAATAGTAAAAAATTTTGCGACTTGATTTGCTAAAATTTTTCATTAATATTTCTAAAAAAAAGTCGACAAAAAATGACCAAATGAACATGTTATGATTTTGAACAACGCATTTCAGAAGATATGGAAAAACATGCATGAAAAAAAGTTAAAGTGGGCTATTTTTTCCTTTTTATTCAAAGTTTAAAAAAAAATTTTGGGTGAAAAATAGCGTGAAATTTTATAATATTTGTGAATTTTTGAAATTTACGAATTCAAAAATAAAAGTCGAACTTCAATCTTTCCTAAATAGAAAAAAAATGATTTTTTAATGAGCGGATACAATTTATTCTGGTGCAGCTAACATTAAGCAGGCACAAGAAATAAACCAAGCTAATTTATTTCGTAATTGTTAAAGTTGACGCCAGTTGCCCACATCGCTGCTACCCACCCTTAGCGTAGTTGGACACCCCCTATAATTAATTGTATGCGGTAAAAAGATTTCATACTCTTCCCAAATCTTAAATGTTTATCTTTTGAACACCACACGGAAAACATATTATACACCCTCTTGCAGTTATACAAAGTTTACGATTCAACCACCAATTGCTGTCGCTAGAGGTCATGGATATTTAGAATTTGTCAAACTTTCCTATCAAGTGCCAAGTACCGAAAACCGAGTCAAGGTAAGAGTTCGACGTAGAGGAAGTTTTGGACACAAAAAACAATCTACCATATTTACAAGAGACCGTGAGGCTGAAGAAGGCAAAGATTATTTCTGTGAAGGAAATAATGCTGGAATAATCAGATTTGGTCCAAATGAATTTTATAAAGGTGAATTAATTTATTGGCATTGCAACTCAGAATAATACACTCACAATAATACACTCACAATACATATCTTTCTTGTCATCATAAATGCGAAGACTTTCAAGACAAAATCAAACGGCATTTATTTACTGTTATTTTTCAGATTTCTCGATAAAAATGGGCCCCAGAAGTTTTTCCCAGAAGACATTCTCAGTAGAATTAGGTAACAACGAGGGAAACAGAAATCTTGACAGAAATTACGAAGCGACAATTGTGATCGATCCGGTGAAAGTTCATTTCGAACACATGAGCGACACTGCTAGTGCATCAGAATCTGACACCCATTCATTTACCTCAACAATGTCAAATTATGCGTTAGAAATTCTCGAAAACGCCAGTTTCACAGAGTTTGACGCGTCGAAAATCACTAGTAAAAAACATACAAATAGGGAATTTGAGTTTGAAAAGAATCAATTTCAATTCTGGTATGAATCAGGAGTTATAGAGTTACCGGTTGAATGTACAAAGAAGGGAAGTTGGAAAATCATCACAAGGTTAGACCTGACAATTAATATCCTCTATTCACACTTTTGTGAATATCCCGGCTTTACTCCTTAAAAACACACTACGTTTCCTAATCAGGGCCGGAATATTCACAAAAGTGTGAATAGGGGATATCGAAAATATCTATATGAATGCTTGCATTTAATTCTAATGGTGAAATAATAATGATTTGGCGTCGAAAATTTTAATAACCGCTAAAATACAAAAGTAGGCGAAAATAGGTACCATACTCACAAAATTGCTTTTTAAGTATCGAAAAAAATTGGTTGATTTTGCTTTAAATTGAACTAAACAATTATTTTCTGTAAAGTATGATGTTTGAGAATGAAGCAATGATTTCAATTAAATACAAAAATCCTTTTTTTACCTCGCAGCCAAAAAAAGTTTTTTTGAAAACTTAGTATATCCCCAAATTTTTTTTTTATTATTTCAAAATGGCACTTACATAATCTCAAGATCAATTTCAGTGATTATTGTATATAAAGATCAATTTCAGTGATTACAGTATATATATCAGGGATCGGCGTTTCAAAAATGAAAACTGGATCGTATCGTATCTGGAGAGTGTGAAATAAAAATGGATCGTATCGTATCTAGAAGGGTAAAATAAAAATGAGATCGTATCGGATCGTTTCTAATGGGGTCAAAATTAAAACTGAATCGTATCGTATCTAGAAGGGTAAAATAAAAATGAGATTGTATCGTATCGCAAAAAACCGATATGATACGATCCGATCCAAAAATTACGATACGATCCAATTATGCCTATCCCTTGATTATACATTATTTTCATATGTATAAGTTTTCACAAAGCATGAATCTAATACTAACGCTATCAACTTTTTGTGGATGATGAATAAATCTCGCAATCTTGACATCCAGAACCTTCAATAGTACTTACTGATTTTTTAAGAAGCTAGTGAGCAGAATTTTTGTTACACTGGAAGTAAGTTTTAAAAATTAAAGTTTTCAAAACCATTTTTGACATCTGTTCACTTTTTTATTAATTAGGAGCAATAATTTTCTGAGCAAATTTCATCGTCACAAAAATTTAACAAAGTAAATTCAGTTCGGATTACGCTGTTCCCACAGAAATTGCAAATTTGACCGGCGAAGTCATAAAAGGATATAACCTGATCGCAATTCGTATAAATGCTCCAATGAAATCAGAAATGACGGCGTTTGGAATTCAAATTACCGATGGTAATAGATCGATTGTAGAAACTTGCATCGTTTTACGAAAGCCGCCAATTTTAACAAGTGGTCATTCAATAAGTTCTCATATGACAAGTTCTCATTTGACAAGTTCACATTTAACAAGTTCTCATGTTACAAGTTCTAGTGAATCTAGTTCTCATGTGACTAGCTCTCGTCTGAAAAGCTCTAATATGACAAGTTATGGAAATTTTTGACTGTAAATTCATTTTGTATTGTCAAAGGCATGGTATATTGCACATAATAAAAGTTCATCAAAAACGCATTTGAATTTTTTAATTTGAAACAAAAATATGGAAACAATATATATTGAAAATGAAGCTCGCGGAATTTTAGGACTTTAAAGTGTTCCTATTATTTTAAAGATGCAACAAATTGGAACGAAGAACATATATAAAGTTCCGACAAAACTTGCCCAAGAAAATTTTAGTGGGATTATAGAAAGGTGTATCGGAAATCTTAAAAACGACTTGGTAGTGCAATAGCCGAAAATATCAGAAAGATCGTATTTATTGATGCCACTTAGGCGAAAATTCTATTTTTGGCTACTAAAAAACGGACAGAGTCATTTCCATTTCAGAATGGACGTGAAATAAACAGCCAAACAACAATTTTTATTTTTCAGTTGGGGAAATTCAATTTAACTATGCGTGTGCGGCTTATTGCCTTCCCTGTTCCTCACTTAAGACTAGACAATGTTTTGCTGCGTTTATCACGCCGTTGTTCATTTTTTAAGGAATATACCATCATCTGAATTTGAATTTATATAAATTAAATCATTATATAAACGGATTTTAAATATCTTTCTCGGTATGCGTAATCTGGGTCAAATTATCTGACTCCATACGAGTGATTTTGGAATTTAACTCAATTGGTGTCCAATGAGAAAATATGACCAATCAGGATGTTCGCCAAAAAATTGAATCTATTTTTCAAAAGTCAGATACGCTCAGTGATAATTTAACATCATGCGCAGGTGAGATTAAGTTGGTCCATCTGAAATTTCGGGTTATTTACAGCAGATGGTTTTTGTCGCTCAAGTCATATTTTTAACGCTAAATCGTATTTCAATCTCAACTGTTAAACAAGGGGCGATATCGCCGTAAGTTTTATCCACAAAAAATTCGGCAATATTGGCACTTTAGGCGATATATGGGGACAGAAAATATTTTTGTTTTAAAATAAGAAACGCGTGAGGCTCAATTGTAGATAGTTTTTCAAATGTATAACAGGTTCTACAATAGGTTCAAATAAAGTTAAATACGAAAATATGTAAAATAACGAACTCCACCAAACGCAATCACGCGAAATTTCAAAAAAGTAGATTTCTGAAATTTAGTCTTGTAATATGACGTCATCCATGACGCACTCAGAATAATTTGTAATAAAAACTCATACGCTCACGCAATTTCTGCGATACTGGCTTTTCCGCGATATATGGATACTCGCAGGAATTTAGCTAAAAATCGTAAAATTGCGTAGGTTTTTTCCGGGATATAGGAAGATTCGCTATATTTAGCTGGAGACATGGGGCTTTCCCTGTATTTGATAATACAATAAAGAATTCATACTATGGATCAAACTGTATTATTTATACTGAATAAAACATTAAAAATTTCAAAACCACTGTGCGGTGAAAATATTCTGATAACTAAAGTTTATATTGTAAACTTGTTGCAATGTTTTCCCCTTTATTTATAAATTCTTCTTAACTTTCTTCAGGTATTTATCTTACGAATAAACTTGTTGGTCAACCAGAAACGTCCAATGCCTCAATTATAAATGACAGTGTTATTCCTAAAAAGTCAATTTTTAAAATCATTTAATTTTTTTGAAAATGAAGCTGGCATCACTTTTTGCAGGTTTAGTCCTGGCCAAAGGAGAAAAAGAATTTTGGAATGATGAAGGACAAGTAAGTTTGAACATAATTTGAATAAAGTATCGATCTGTGCAATAGTAAAAAACAATCATTTTTAAAATTTTGTAAAACGAAGGACTCGGATTGTTTATTATGCAAAACTTGCGGTTTTTCTAGGTGATGCTGAATTTGAGTTGCTTTCTGGATATGTGATAAGATGAACGCGACTAAAGCATTTCCGTGGTAACGCCATCGATAAAATATTTGTAGAAGTTGGTGTTATTGACAGGATTTTGAAAATGGGGTCAAATTACATTTTTTTTGTTATTACATATTCAGGAGTTTCAAATAACAGAAAAAATGTGTTCAATCATTTTTGACGAAAACTTTTACTAATTCCCATGAAATAAGTTGCGAAGGATGTGTGCTTTTCTCAGAACATTTTTTTAATTTTTACCACTCAATGTTAAATATGAGTCATACTGCATGACCGAAAATGCGAAAAAAATCCACAAATTTTATAAATAATTTTTTCCTTGGATGTTGTATCTAAAAGTCTGTCTGCAAAAATAAAACAAATTCAAGCTTTATATCGAAGATTATCCTTTCTCTTGCGTTCTCACTCCGTTCCACAACGGTGACGTCAGAAAAGATAGTGACCAATCAAATCTTAGGTCTCTAAAATAAGTTGACAATCGATTGATTTAATTAGTCACTGCCTTTTCTGACGTCACAGTTGTGACGTATAGTGAGGAGGCAGAAGAAAGGATAATCTTCGATATGCGGTCTTCTGGAAATTCGTTTGTGAAAATTACCTACGACACTATTTTGGTATAATGATTATCTGGTTGATAAATTAAGCAAAACCGTTTTTATAAATAGACTTCTTGACAATGAGCGATTTTGAGAAGAATAATGTTTTTGTGTGAATAATCTATCTGTGAAGTAAAGAAACATTTGACAAAAATTCTAGAAAACCACAAAAATTGAGGCAAATTTCTCGATTTGATATCTCATTTATGTAACTAAATTAATTTTAAGGTTGCTTTTGGAAGCAAAAATGCCATGAGTGCCGAACGAGGTGGAAACTTGCCCACTTTGAATTGGTTTGACCCCAATAGTGTCTTAGACGATAATTTTCAAAAAATCAAAGGAAAATGCAATGGCGAACAACCACCAAGAATCAGTCACGGTAAGTTCAAACAAATAATTTGTCATTATGTGAGTCTTAGTGTTTAAATTTTCAAAATCTGATAAAAAATACCTTTTTATTTTCAGAAAAGCATCATTATTATTTAATTGACACTTTCGTTGTAGTTTTCAGTGCTATCAATTCTTTACTTATGAACAACTCAATTATTTTTCACTAAAAGCAGTGTTCAAATTTTGTAAGCAGCAGGTGACTGATATCATCAGTTATGTTACCTGAGACGAGTTGGAAACATTAGCATTCTTCGAGCATATTTTATGTTCAGAAATGTAGGACAACTGAATTGAGCTGTTGATGTGAAATATGCCATAACTTGAAGAAACAAGTTTTGATTCTCTCGATTTTTTCTGAAGAAATATTGAAGGAAAAATCACCAAAGGAACATTATAGAAATTTTTTTTTTAGTATTGACAACTTTTTTCTCGACCAAATCCGGAGTCTACAGCAGTGTGATTGAATCAGAGCGCATTCGACAGGTGAAGTGTGGATTAGTTGTGTGGGGAAATTATATTGAGCTTGTTATTTAGTGAGTGCCAACCTTTTTTCATAGACATTATGTCTCCAAAAAAATTTCGATGTACTAAAAAACCAAAAATTTTGTTGGATTGAAGTAAAATAACGAGTTTGTTAAATGTCGATTTTTATATACACAATAGTGCACTCAGCAATCTGAGTTTAAATTTTCAGCATGTTTTGGTACATGCAGGCTGTCACCTTCAAATTTGGGTGTAAACTACGAATCTTGAGTATCGATCGTGTTATATCAATCATTTTAGTTATTAAAGTTTGCTATTAATTAATAATTTTAAACTGCTCGACATTAACGAAACTTCGAAATTTCATCCACATTTTACAAAAAAAAATCCTTCCAAATTTTATATAACCCATGATCTGCGTCACTCCAAGACTACTTTTTTTATTTCTGAACTTCAGGATTTTCAATCTGTACAATGCTTCAAGACGGCATCACAACCAGATGCGTCTACATTTGTAAACCTGGGACTCTAATGTACCAAATGCGGTCGAAGCGACGTAAGCACGGATCCAAAAAAGTCACTGGTAGAAAACGACGTGAAGGTGAAGAAGTTGAAATTGGAGGCCGAAAAGTTAAAAAAGGCAAAAAGGGAAATAAAATTAAAGGAGGAAAAGGAAAGGGAAAGAAAAATAATTCTCACGGAGTATCAGCAGGCCACAAAGTCGTCCAACCTGTTAATATTCCAAAGAACCAATGGAGCATCAAGGTGAGTGATCATTTTATCATAATAAGTTTTAATAAGGGTGCGCACCGAGAAGCTTAATGGCCAAACGAAAGTCGTTATCAGTGTTACTTGAACTTAGGAGGGTATCATAAGCAAATAAAATAATCCCAATGATAAAAAAATTTTGGCCCTCCGGTGGTCAGGAAATCACTTGATAATTTTTTTTTTCTGTCTTCAAATTTGATTAAAAAGACATGATTATTTATTATTTTTTAATTTAATACGGCAAGCGCGTGACCGCAACGTTTTTTTTTTTAATTTTTTCGTGCTGTAATCTGATTCTTACTTTTTTTCGCATTTACAGGTGAATGGCGTCATCTAAATTATTTGCACGGTGCGCTGTTTTGTTATTATTTAAAACTAAAGGAACGCTATTAATTTTGGTCACTGTTTTCGGTAACTAAATTTTGCCATGAAAAAGGCATAGGCGGAAATCAGCATGACAAGTAAAATACAACTTCACGACAAGTTTCAGTTTTCGATTATTATTTTATTTTGGCATGCAAACCGTTTGATGTATGTTATAAAAATTTAATTTCCTTCTCGTAGAAGATAAATGAAAAATTGACGAATAAAAATTTCGTCGACGAAAAATGTATACTCTCTTATTTTTTGGTCGATTTTGTTCATAAATGTCTAGCTTCAGGTTTCATAAAGCGAAGGTGGGAATCAACAAAAAAAAATTGTTTGAATGAGAATCTTCTCATTTCCTTGACCAAGTTTTCCAAATCAACAATTAAAGGAATTTAATATCTTTTGAATTTATGAAAATATTTCAACAACTTTTTAGGAATGGAGAAAAAATTTTCTCAACGAATGAGCCACGTTGAATTACGATTAATTTTTCTAATTTGTCATTTTGACATCAAATCCCAAGAACGAATTAAATCTCGAACTTCTATGCGCAAACTTGCGAAATATAAGAAATCGAAATTGTACGGCGTTCAATCCTTAGAAATTAACTGAATGTTTTCGCACATGTCAGGTTGAAAGAAAACATTAATTATATTTTGTAAAATTATTTTTTATGCTATTCATCCGAATAGCATTTAAATTTCAGTTTGCTACTTTATTTTATAATATTTTCAGTGTATGGAAAACGACAAAGGATGGCCATCAGTCAATCATCTCACTTGTGAAAAAGTAACTCATGTCAAAGACAAATTTATTGTAAGAGACTAATTTTCTGAATAAACCAAAATAAAATTTATATTTCACAAAAAAATCGATTAAATAAACTGAAAAATCTTTTTGTCACAGAGTTTTTTAAATTCACACAAAACAGATACAGTAGTCTCGAGTTCGATTCCTTGGTGCTACATAAAATAAATCTGAATATTGAATTGTAATTATAAAATAAACTTAATATCCCTTGTCTACACTTTTGATAATCTATGTCTAGGAAAAACCATCTTAGCCAAATTAAGCTTAACTTAGCTTGGCAGAATATTTCATCGACTTAGATTATCATGAGTGTGACGGGATATCACGTCTAAATTAATTAAATTTGAAAATGATGCGAAAATATGGGCAACAATTAGACAATGAATTCAAATTAAAATAAAAAGATTTAATCCTGGGGTTAAATTTATGAAAACATCCGTGAGGAATCCTTAAAAACAACTGGGATAAGTTGATTAAACACAAATGCAAGTTAGAATAAGGCAACATAAAGTTAATTTGAAATAACTGTCATTTTTGCTTTATGTAATACGTATGTGGTTTATGAAAGTGCAACCGATTTGAGGGCTTGGTAAACGCACGTTTCTTGAAATTGTTTTGGAAAACATGAACATTGTTACATTTGTTCTTCAAATTAGGGTCTTAACTAGTCTTGTTTGAAAGTGTATGGTATGTTTTCATCGGCAGTACCAAATTCAACCACTAGAAATGAAATGTTTAAATCTTGGGGCCATTCACTAAATAGTGTATGTTTTGCGATACTTGGATGTGTGTAGTGCAGCTAAATAAAAATAAGAGAAAAACTTTAGTGCGAAAAATTACAAAGGCGTCACGTTTAATTACGTGCACTATTGGTGGTTGAGAATCTCAACTTGAGATGAGTATTATTTCAAAATAACTTACTGTTGGGCGAGGCGGCCAATCAGGATGGGCGACCGAATGAAGAACGATTTCGAACCTATCGTCATAAAATTAAAAAAAAATATCCTGAAAAATTACCTATAAATTTCACGATATCGACAATTGAGAACTTGATTTATTGGATATTCAAACGCTTGGCTAGGTCACTCTCGTTTTTAAATTTTTACTAGTGGTGCTGCTAAGCTTGATATGAAAAATAATACAAATTTGAAATTTCGGCTTTTCCAGGGCCCTAAAAAATTTTAAATGTTTACGAGAAATCTTTTGCCGCTCACTTATCTATAAAAAACGTAACATTTCATTTTTACAAATTTTAAGTAAACCACATTTTCTGGTTTGGCGTAATTGAAATCAGCTTTCAAGTATTTTATACCTGCATCTTTGACAGATAATTTATTTCACCTTCACCTGCACGAGCGTGTTTTAAATCACAAAGACCATAAATATATTGAGAAGTGTAATTTTGGCTAGCGGAATATCCGAACAGACCCCCGAAAGTTCCCCTAATTTGCCTTATTAATTTCTTGCACGGCACCACCTGGTGGTGAAAAAATAAATGGTGAAATAACTTATCAAATATGAGTCCTGAAATATACTTATAGGAGTAATCTTTGATGAAATTTTTGTAATCATCAATGATGATTCATCATACTGTAGAATTTCCGGAATGCCGTTCTTAATATCATCTGATGCAGTCTTTTTTAATTGATCAAAAATTGATTCTACCATACTAAGTCGATATTGATCTTGGTGCAATGTGGATTTGTTTCGGTTTGCGTCATAAAGAGAATTCGCTTTATTTGGGACGAGTCCCAGTATTTCTAATCGTTTAGTAGACAATTTTGATGCACGTTTTTTACTGATTTAAAATTTCTTTGATTTATTATTTTATGTTTTGTTTAAAGCTTTTAAGTTTGAAGTCTGAGGGTTATTTTTGAAGTGACGTGGGTTTATGAACGTTAGGTTCATGATCACGTGTTCATGATCAAATGAGAAAAACATCAAAACAATACCTTTATTCTCGCGCCAGTTTTCAGCTTATTATTATAATCGAGAAATATCAATTTATAAAATATCAGTTTTAGGCTGTCACCTGAGTCGATCAAAACGGAAACAGAGACAAACGATAGAAAATGAAGGTAGCCAATATTGATTATTTTTTATTCGAAAAAAAAGGTCCAAAAATTATTGGCAAAAATTATAATAATTTTTTCGAATCTAAAATTTTCAGGTTTCAAAACTTTTTACATTTTTATTTTTTAAAGCCATTGGCGAATCGTCACCATTAGAAATTAAATTAAAAATAAATTCTGAATTCGGTCGCCCACGCGCATCGTGATTGGCCGCCCCACCCAGCAAATAGTTAAATACAATGCCCCCTTTTAGTGTAGCACTTGTAGTGTATTTAGTTAATTTGCCCACAAGATTTAACTGCAATACAAGCCCTGCCTTCGGTATTGCATATTAAATTCTTCTGCTGTTGAGCACTTATTATTGATACTGTGAATAAA
Source organism: Oikopleura vanhoeffeni (assembly GCA_004367855.1). NCBI lineage: Eukaryota > Metazoa > Chordata > Appendicularia > Copelata > Oikopleuridae > Oikopleura > Oikopleura vanhoeffeni. Next base: position 335,152 of record SCLH01001047.1, on the reverse strand, counting down.
ATAAGTAAATTGCTGTAACTTTGAATCGTATTGGGTGAAATAAGTATTTGAAAATTTATGATTTTAGTTAGTTTTACAGATGATATAAAAAATAAATGAAAATTGAACAAATTAGCTTCAACTATTCCACGTCAGTAAATTTCCGACGTCAAAAATACAAAGTCTTCTCGCCTCTCTCAGTTATTCAGATATCCACTTAATTTTGTTTTCAAATTAGGTTAATTGAAAATTTCAATAAAATCGGTAGAATATGATTCTAAGATTCGTTTTGATGCCGCTTAATTTTGCCTAAATGCTTTTACCTACTTAAATTATAGAAGGTTTGAAAACATCTCTCCTCCCTGTTTAAAGATTATAATTTTCAAGGGACATATAAATACGAAGGAAACATATCTATTTTGTTATGCTTACTAGAACATTACATCGAATCAAATGTCAAAAATAGAATTCAATGATTGAATTTCAATCTGAAATTTTTATATTTTTTTTGGAAAATGACAACAACAAAAATTTGAATGTTTTTCAACACAAATATCACCAGGAATGAAAAAATACAAGTTTTTTCATGAATGAAATTCAATTAGTGAATATAAAGTAGAATAAATAAAGACGATTCCATTCAGGGATCGGAACTTTTCACAAATTTTCCGCGTCGAGTCGAGAAATTTTAGATTTGACTTTTGCCATTATTCATCACAACGTTTTCTTCCAAATAAAATTTAACTTTGATCGATTAACTTTCAAGTTATATAAAGGAGTGGGTGTCGCTTTTTGGTACCTTTTAAACACGCCTCAGAATAATTCTAGGGCAGTTGTGAAAAATCTGAGGTTACTTGTTTCTAGATTCATCCTTCTTCTAACGATCACACATCTCAAACTCAACATTGTTACATCACACCACCAGGTGGTGAGTTTATTCTAGGACACTAAAATATTTTTCAAAAGTCTATCTTCTTTTAGATCCCACATACAAAGCGTCTTAAAATTCACACATAGTACCGGATAAATGAGTACAGAATATTGATTGTTCTGATTTTTTTCAAATTTTGATCTTGTGTTTTCTAGAATCTTACTTTAACGCCGATTTTTACAATTTTTCGACTTCAAACTCTATCTTTTTCTAGACGGATGTTCAGAATGAAACCGTTTTTTCGACTGAGGTAGATAAATACATGTATAATGTCGTCGATATAATCGTTCTGAATTTTTGATTTTTATTCTACAGTAGAATTCTACTGTAGAATTCTAGAAATTTGATTTTAAGTGAACCGAAAATGATAAAATTGTAAAAAAATTCTTCTGATCGGAACAAAAGTGCCATCAAATTGAAGCTCAGAGTTCACTGATCAAAAAATTGAAAATTTGAACTAATTGGCGTCAAATGCGATAATTAGGTTTAACATTTTTGCTTAAATATAATTAAAATTTTTAGAATTTATGCATTGTTTTTGACGAGTCATATTCACAAAGAGATAAGTTTATATAATAGTGGAATACTGGTTAAATGCGGGTAAAAGCAAAAAAATATTCAAATTTTGAAAATTCTAGATTTTGTTCTAGATTGTTTTTTAATAAAAGGACTGCCACCATGAGATTCCCGAGTCAACTTCAGTCATTATCAATATTATAGAGTTTCTCTCACAAATCGCAGTTTTCACCGACGTTTATTAACCGACGTTTAAAACGAAAATAATATACCCTTTACCGAAAATATTAAATCAGGAAACTCTTCGAAAATGCCTGAAGAAAGCTGGGGTTTATCTTAACGCATTAAAAAAGCGTGAAGAGACCTGGTTTTTTACTTCACGCATTAAAAAAGACCCTTTACCACCCGAATCATCTGAATTATATCTTGCGTAGGTCTTCTATCGTAGAAATTATTAAATGCTCTCATCGCCCACGCGTCACTTGTGACCTCGCTTTTATTACCCTGAGTAGTATAGTAGCACTCAAGCGTGTTTGAGGTTCAAAAAAAATCATTAAATTGTTTTCCCCAACTAATTTTTTAAGAAAAATTGCAAATGTTTTGTGAGACCGTAGTTATATCCTTAATAACTGTAGGTGTTTAAAACACCGTGTTTTATCAACGTTATGGTTTTGTCATAAGTGTTCCCGCTTCGTACCCTCAGTATAACCAACTCACTAATTAACAAGTTTGACAACATGCTGTTGATTTCAGATAAAAGTTCCTTAACTAGTGACCAGCTGTATTTGACTCCTAAAATATGCAATGATAACAGGATGTGACTCGCAATAAATTTATAAGAATTAATATTTTATTACAAATTTTGATTGATTCAAAAACTAGTTCTTGATTTGAAATTTTGCTTTGTTTCGATATTTACAGAATTACAGGTTAAAATAATGATTTTTACTATTAAATTTTCTTCGAAAGTTAAATTCTTCCAAAGTACAATAAATTCGGCTGGAACATTGTACAAACACGCTAAAATACATTAAAGGGGTACCGAGGGGTGGGATAGGGTCAAAATATTTTGGTAAAATTCAAAATC
>SCLH01001047.1:317092-332314 GCA_004367855.1 Oikopleura vanhoeffeni | reverse complement strand
AATTAGTGAATATAAAGTAGAATAAATAAAGACGATTCCATTCAGGGATCGGAACTTTTCACAAATTTTCCGCGTCGAGTCGAGAAATTTTAGATTTGACTTTTGCCATTATTCATCACAACGTTTTCTTCCAAATAAAATTTAACTTTGATCGATTAACTTTCAAGTTATATAAAGGAGTGGGTGTCGCTTTTTGGTACCTTTTAAACACGCCTCAGAATAATTCTAGGGCAGTTGTGAAAAATCTGAGGTTACTTGTTTTTAGATTCATCCTTCTTCTAACGATCACACATCTCAAACTCAACATTGTTACATCACACCACCAGGTGGTGAGTTTATTCTAGGACACTAAAATATTTTTCAAAAGTCTATCTTCTTTTAGATCCCACATACAAAGCGTCTTAAAATTCACACATAGTACCGGATAAATAAGTACAGAATATTGATTGTTCTGATTTTTTTCAAATTTTGATCTTGTGTTTTCTAGAATCTCACTTTAACGCCGATTTTTACAATTTTCCGACTTCAAACTCTATCTTTTTCTAGACGGATGTTCAGAATGAAACCGTTTTTTCGACTGAGGTAGATAAATACATGTATAATGTCGTCGATATAATCGTTCTGAATTTTTTATTTTTATTCTACAGTAGAATTCTACTGTAGAATTCTAGAAATTTGATTTTAAGTGAACCGGAAATGATAAAATCGTAAAAAAAGTTCTTCTGATCGGAACAAAAGTACCATCAAATTGAAGCTCAGAGTTCACTGATCAAATAATTGAAATTTTGAACTAATTGGCGTCAAATTCGATAATTAGGTTTAACATTTTTGCTTAAATATAATTAATTTTTTTAGAATTTATGCATTGTTTTTGACGAGTCATATTCACAAAGAGAAAAGTTTATATAATAGTGGAATACCGGTTAAATGCGGGTTAAAGCAAAAAAATATTCAAATTTTGAAAATTCTAGATTTTGTTCTAGATTGTTTTAAAAAAAAGGACTGCCACCATGAGATTCCCGAGTCAACTTCAGTCATTATCAATATTAATGTATTTTAAATTAATTCTATAATGAGCTCAAAGAAAAGCGACACCCACCTCCTAAATCACTGAAATGGTTTGTTTTTGAAAATTATCTTCACGCATTTAATTTTTTCAGATTGGCGGGATTGTTTTTCAGCGGAGCCGTTTTTGTGATTTAGTTGCACGAGATATCCGGTATACCGATTTGACAAAAACGCTTCGACCCTTCGCGTATCGAAAAATTCATTTTCACTTATCCTTTGGAATTTTGAAAATCTGTTCATCCATCTCTGAGAAAAACTCATGCAACTAAATCACAAAAACGGCTCCGCTGAATAAAAATTCCGCCATTATGGATTACATACTATGAATATTTCATCAAATAAATAACATACTATAAATATTTCACGTTTAATTGTATGTTAAATTTGTTAAAATCAAGGCGAAATAAACTTGTATCCTGTGTACACGATTAAAAATCATGTGAGAATGTTTGACAGGAACCAAATTAAAGTTGACTGAGAACAGTAGGGTTCCACAAAAAAACAATTTTATTGCACAAACCCTAGTTTTTCTTGACAAAAAGTGTTTTCATGTCCAAAGTGTACACATTAGTCTAGGGATAGGTTAATTCGTGCCCAGTGTACACGATGAAACAACTATGGAAACTGTTTGTTGGTAAACGATTCGAAAGTTGTTGCCGAGGCCCAGTGTTTGGGGTCCAATAGAACAATTTTGTTCCGCAGTTTCTCTCACAAATCGCAGTTTTCACCGACGTTTATATTTAAAACGAAAATAATATACCCTTTACCGAAAATATTATATCAGGAAACTCTTCGAAAATGCCTGAAGAAAGCTGGGGTTTGTCTTTACGCATTAAAAAAGTGTGAAGAGAACTGGTGTTTTACTTCACGCATCAAAAAAGACCTTTTACCACCCGAATCATCTGAATTATATCTTGCGTAGGTCTTCTATCGTATAAATTATTAAATGCTCTCATCGCCCACGCGTCACTTGTGACCTCGCTTTTATTACCCTGAGTAGTATAGTAGCACTCAAGCGTGTTTGAGGTTCAAAAAAAATCATTAAATTGTTTTCCCCAACTAATTTTTTAAGAAAAATTGCAAATGTTTTGTGAGACCGTAGTTATATCCTTAATAACTGTAGGTGTTTAAAACACCGTGTTTTATCAACGTTATGGTTTTGTCATAAGTGTTCCCGCTTCGTACCCTCAGTATAACCAACTCACTAATTAAAAAATTTGACAACATGCTGTTGATTTCAGATAAAAGTTCCTTAACTAGTGACCAGCTGTATTTGACTCCTAAAATATGCAATGATAACAGGATGTGACTCGCAATAAATTTATAAGAATTAATATTTTATTACAAATTTTGATTGATTCAAAAACTAGTTCTTGATTTGAAATTTTGCTTTGTTTCGATATTTACAGAATTACAGGTTAAAATAATGATTTTTACTATTAAATTTTCTTCGAAAGTTAAATTCTTCCAAAGTACAATAAATTCGGCTGGAACATTGTACAAACACGCTAAAATACATTAAAGGGGTACCGAGGGGTGGGATAGGGTCAAAATATTTTGGTAAAATTCAAAATCTATAAATCAGATTTATATTTTTATGGGCTTAAAAAAAATAAGACCCGAAGAAAATAATAAACTCTGAATGGTGATAAAGTAAAGGGGGTAACTGGCTTGGAGTAGAAATGAAATGCAAAAAAATCTGATCGGGACCCTATAGATATATTTATATATATAACTGAACTTGTCGGTGGCACCAGAATGACGGTATACAAATATTTACAATAATTTTTTTCGCGTGGGTGGTCGGCCACATACACACCGAATGCGCCGATTTCGGCTAATTTGCGGCTACGATTTTGCTCGCGCATTTTGAAGCGCCCGCTGCGGCCAGGGTGGGGCACACAAAATCGGACCAAAAACGTGAGCGTGCAAGAGTGCCGGGGTCAACGGGAAACGGCGTGAACTTAAGGGGGTGTGGGCGTAGCAACGGCGCCTACGAATTTAGAGCACTTTTACACAAGAGAGTTAAACGCTAGAGTTGATCAGCATACGTGTGGTGATTTGCGCCTTTGTCATCCTAGGAGTTAAATTAATTTCCAAAAGGGTCAGACAATCGGCATTATTAAAAGGGTACTGCTCTGCTAAAACCGGCCTTGTTTTACTCCTCATAAAAAGACACGGTTATATTGAGTAAAAAATACGATAAAAGTGAGAAATAATCTCACGTGATGAACTCTTTAGCGACTTAACCGGCTCAAAATACGCAGTGCGCAGGTGAAATGCTGTACAAGCAGATGGAGCTGAAAAATTAAGCTCAAATTCTATTTCTTTTTACTCCAAGACCAGTTTTTTTAATCTATTGTAACGGCTAAGGGGCAGGGGTGTATAAACAAATAATTTATATAATAATTATCGATCCAAGTCAATATTATTATGCATTTAGGCACAATTATCCGTGATTACCGACAGTAGGCTTTGGGCCCATTGGAACTTTCCTCTGAATTTGTTACACTTGATGGTCCAATCTCCTGCATTGCCATTCGCACATTTGGCTTTACATTCTACCTGTTTTTTACCTTTAACTTGACATGAGTCAAGTGCAGCGCCGGGAATTGGATCACAACCTGAAAATTGAGATGAGAGTCATTTTTCGACATTAAAATAAAAGTAATTTTTCAAAATTGAGATAAAAGCTCAAATTTTCATATTTCAGTGAAAATGTACTGTGAAGGTAGGGTCATTAAATGACCGTCATTTTAAGAATGAAGATATTTTTAAATTTGATTGCCACAGAAGTATAATATCCTTATGAAATCTGAGCGCAGGTAAAGGTCGTGATAAAATATTTTAATTCATCGTCACAATTAATAATCAGCATAAAAGCTGGTTAATTTTAGTATTTTTTTTGGTGTCATATAACGAAATTAAAATCAGGCCGATAGTACTTACCTAGATTGAAAGCTCATCTTTCCAGTTTATATTATAAACTTAATAATCACAAAATTATACCAAATTATTTTTCATCTACATTGAAATTTTTGGGAAAAAAAAGAATAGAACAACCGAAATTTATTTCGGAAACCATTATTTTGATAGAAAAGATTTTGGTCGACCTTAATTTATTTAGATTTTTCTAAATTCCTGTTTTCTTGAAAGTTTGTGGGCGGAAAGCAGCAGTAGTAGTGTCATTTACGCATAATGTTTATGTATATGTTTATTTTCGGGGAGAAACCAGTTGGCTTTCATATAAAAATAAGTCCTACCGCAAACGTTTCAAGTGGCGTCAAGACCCGAGGTGATTTGAACCCATGCTTTTTATGTTACAGGCTTTGAATCTGGTCAAATTATTTTATGTCTCGACAAATCACTTTATGCCTCGACATTGCTTTAAACTCACGCGGTTAGTTTGTATTATTTTATATACTCTCCGCAATCACGAATTTCTCATTGAAAAACACTGGTTAAAAATAAATACTACTAAATTTTAAAATTAACTGCGTTCTTGTTTTTTATAATAAGTTTTCAAGTAAACAAAATCAATACTAACCGAAACATCTGACTTGATTTTTGTTTGGTTTCCATACAGTTTTTTTCTTTGGTACACAATCGATTCTGGCAGCTTGTCCTCCCTCAATCTTAGAATATGATGGAAATTGTCCAATCTGTCCTGCGTTACATCTCATGACGCAAGATTTTTCGAGTGGTAGTCCTTCAGAAATCTCGTGTTTTAAGGCTGGATTTTTCCACATTTGATCCATAGTGTTTCTTGTGTTGTCACTCATACCACATTCAATGTTAAATCGGAATTCACCATTTGGATATTTTAAGTAGATACCGTGTTGGAATTCGTGAATGATATTGGTGCATGATCCTGATCGATCCCGGACACCCTCTTAAAAAAACGTTTAGGCGGAGATAAAATTTGAGAAAAAATGATCATTTTAAGACTTAAAATGATTATGGGGAATTATAAACTAAGAAATTTTATTCGTGAAAAGTGATTGAAAAATATGATGAACTAAAAAAATAATTAAGCAATAAAATGCCCCTCTAAGGAAGACGATTTATTAAAGATACCTATTTGGCTAATAATACGCAATGTGCACTTTAAAATTTTTTCTAAAATTCGAAATTTGAATAATTCGGCCAAAAAACACAGTGGTGGTAGTCTTGCATCTGTCAGACGTCAAGTTTGGCAACTAGGAGACTTAAAAGGCCGAAAATGTTAAGCGAAAATGTTTTAAGTCCTGGCATTTTCTCACCACTTAAATCTGACCCTAAAAATTATTTGTGTAAAATATAAGCTGTCAAAAACAAAAGCTCTGATTCTTTCGTTCATAACTTATTATTTTCACTTTTGAAAAGTTACTCAGGAAAATTGAATCGGGCAGATAAGACCTCCGTGAGAGCGTATATTTTTGCAAATATATTTTTAGTAATCAAATGTGTAATAAAAGATAAAAATACATTTCATTTTTGGTCTTTTGGTCGCTGAACTGGACGTCTTAAAAATGTTAGACTACCATCTTTTGATTTTTATGACCGAATAAGCCTGGTTCACAATTTTAAGGAAACCTTTAAAAAATGTGTTTGCACATGAAAATTTTGTTTCAAAAATCAATTTTATCATATTTTATAAATTTTTTAGAACGAATAAAAACTTTGCTCAAATTAAAAATTAAAATTTTCTAAGAATTTTGATTTCTTAAAAATTTGAAAAAATTTAAATATTTAAATAATGTTTAATGATTATGCTTGAAAATATAGGAAAAATATGTGTACAGAAACAGTTGCAAATTCTAGAAATATTTCTCTTAACCTGTATTGTTTGCCAATATTTCAGTTGAGTCAACTCAAATGAATATGACATGATAAAAATACAGTTGAGAGTATAGTTGAAATAAAAGCTCCGAAATACCTTATATATTTTTTGGATAGGCTAAAAAATACAATAGGTGCGTTGGGTTATCTTTGATTTCAACCAGAACTAGAAAATGTGACTGTGAATACGTCTTAACGCTCGATCAGAAAAAATGATCAAAAAGTCGGGGGCTAAGAAGTTAACTCTCAGGTATCAGCAGTATCATAATGATTTGTAGGATTCTGGCGCCAGAGAGTTGAACAAAAAACATTAAAACTTATTTCAAAATTCAAATTTGCCCAATATTCGGTTATAAATTTTTGAATCCAAAATATAAGGCAAAAATGAATTGCTGCAAAAGATTCTATAATTTTTTGCAAACAATCAAATTTTTACTTTTTAAATGTTTGTTTAAACTTGAAGATAGAAACGGGAAAATTTTTGTGCTCACATTTCGATTAGGTTTACATTGTACCGCATGAAAATAAACGTATTTGTCGTTTTCAAGGGACTTTAATTTGAACATAATTTTGAAAATTATAATTTCAGAAATTTTTTTTTTGCCGTACCAACCTTAGTTTAAGTATTCGAAAATAAGTTTTATGATGCAATTTGTTTAACAAAATCATGAATAAAAAAACTATCATGATTAATTCAATTCTATTGAAAAGCAATAGAATCCGTACAGTTAAAATAGCCTTGGGGTGAATAAAAACCTTGATCTGAAGAAAAATCCATTGTTAAATTTGGTTAAAATTTATCGTACATCGTTAATTTTTTAATGCTAAAATAAGGGGAAACTTATTAAAAAAGTACTTACTGGCTTTCTTGGCACATCGGACAGCTGGAGGGTTTCCAGTAAAACCACCTCGACATCCACAAGAGAAAGTTCCTGGCTGGTTAGTGCAAACAGCAGATGGGCCACAGTTATGAAGACCAAGAACGCATTCATCGATATCTAGAAATAATGATCAAATTTTATGATCAAATTAGTGACACAATTTTGATGTCAAATTTCACGATTATGAAGTTCAATACTGTGGTGTTAAATTTGATAATTTTTTCAAAATAGCCGTAATTAAGACTTTTCTAAAATAGAGTCAGCATTATTTATATCGAAGATTACCTTTTGTCCTGCTTTCACACTCCGCGTCATAACTGCGAAGTCAGAAAAATTGTAACCTATCAAATCACAGGATTTTCAACTTATTTCAAAAAACGTTTGATTTGATTGGTCACGATCTTTTCTGACGTCACAGTTATGACGCGTCAGTAAAACAGCAGAAAAAAGAATTATTCAACGTAAAATTCAACACATAAAACAACTTGAAATTTTACACAAAAAACAACGTGAAATTTCATTATGAAATAATTATTCTTAATTTATTTTTTGTGCTGTTAAAATTAAGTTATCCTTTCAAATTGACTAATATTAGACACTGAGTAGATGATTGAATGAAATTGGCGATTTTTAAAAAGTTGAATTTGACACTATCAAAATAAACAACAGAATTTTAAATAATCTAGAATCGAAATTTATGGTGCGCGAATAGGTTTTTTGTGTTAAATAGTAATTCGTCGAAAAATTTCATTTTTTGAATAAGAAGATAATTTTTTCTAGTTTAATTTCAAAATAATTGCATTAATTACAAACTATTTCGGTATAAACTGAGTTTTTTCGGTTAAAATTAACTTTTCCTTAACATAAATACATCAAATATTTATTTTAAAGATGAAATTTGAGGACATAAAATATGACCGAGGCTATTTTTTAGAAAACATTGTTTCTACAGCATGTAACGTTTTTGCTTTCTTTTTTCCAATTTGCATTATGTGCTACCCGTCAATGAGAACGATATGTATATTTGAAAAATCGTAATTTAGAGTTGTTCGACGAATTACTATTGACCCGTTTTTGCTCAGGTAATTTTCTTAGGCGCGACATAATAAACTGTATTATTTAAGAGAGCAAATAATCGGTTCAAACCGAGAATTACCGGCAGAGCAAAAGCAAATTTTCGCTTATGGGTTTTTAGTTTCCAGTTCAATGCTAAAAACCGTTTTGATATCTCATACGGTTCGTCTGTAGTAGCACAGTCGAATCTGACGCGTCTGAAAACAAACTAACTGATGTAAATTTTAATTAATTACCGTTACAGCCAATTCCTGAGGAACGACCGTCCCCGTCATAACCAGATTGGCAGGTACATTCATAACCTCCATCAATATTACTACATTTAGCTCCATCGACGCACTCGTCAGTACTCATTAAACATTCGTCAATATCAATATTACAGAATTCACCAGTCCAACCACTTGGGCACACGCATGATGGGTTGTTGTTAGCGTCTAAGGTGCATGATCCAACGTTACAGTCTCGGATTCGGCATGGGTTAGTTACTAAAATTCAACAGTTTATAACGAGATATTTCAACGCCGAATTTGATGGAAAACAAGTTTATCCGGATTTTTTAGCCAGAAAATTCCATTTTCATCAGTTAAATATTGGCTTTATATTGCCGTTCCGAATTTCATTAAAATTTCATACTTCTTGTCACTTTTAAGAAAATATAATACTGTCTCAAAATGTTATGTTATCTAAAAAATAAATATAATTGTTTAACTATCATTTCATTTCTAGAAACTATTGAATACAATTTCCATAAAAGTGATAAAAAACTAGGTCTATCGTTATTTTGAAAGTTAATTATTGACATTTTTAAAACTAAAAAACGAGTTCAAATTGTATTTAGCAGCGCATGGCTATTCGCGCATCTGATAATTTAAATATTAAATTTAATAAAAGCATATTAAAAACGAACATTTATAATATCAGATTAAAATATCATTTCTGAAATAAAATATTTTTCGGAAATTATATTCAAAAATATATATTTCAATATCAAATACCATATTCGTTATATCCTATTTGAGATATCATTTTTTAACTTACAGATATCACAGTGTCGTCCAGTGAAGTCTTCATCGCAACCACAAACATATTCGTCTAAGTGAACAGTACATTGTCCATGAACACAAGCGTGATTGAAGCAAGCATCAATTTCTAAAAAGGTAAATTTAAGAATGTCCTCAAATTTTTTAAAATCCCATTTTATTATTTTAATATTTACCGTCTCGACTAGTTTCGCAAGTTTTTCCGACAAAGTTTCCAGCACATTGACAAGTATAACCGTGGAAGTCATCGATACAAACACCACCGTTTTGACATGGGTTTTGTGGGAAACAGGCATCGTGATCTAAATTTTTGATCATTTAAAATATATTTTTCAATCAAAGTTTTGAGAAATTAAGATGTCCAATATCCCTTTATCATACTTTTGTTGATATCCTGGTCCTACTACTTCAAACCACACTTTGTTTGCTAATCAGGGACGGGATTCAAACAAAAAAGTGATAAAGGGATATAAACTGTATATCTCTTTTTGTCTTGAAAGCGTGTATCAATCAATCAAGATAAAGACGTTGAAAATGCCGTTAAGTTTTGAGAATAAAATCAATCTGGCATTTTCGACTGACATTTTTTTTTGTCCTCGAAGCGTTAATTTAAAAACTAAGATGCACACTTCGAAAATACAACTCGAACGCTTTGTAAGCTGCCGTTTTGAGGATTTAATCAATTTAGGGACGTTTTGAACCGACTTTGTCTTTTTTGTTTTCGATACGTTTTTTGATTAAAAAAAACACATTGAAGTTACAATATAGACGCTTTTTAGCTGCAGTTTTGACGTCAAAATTAACCAAGAGGCATTTTGGACTGATTTTTTTGTCCGCGAAGCGTGATTTCGTAGGATGTACTCAGATGCTGTCTAAATTTGTTGAATAATTACCGTGAATAATCTGGAAGATGTACGGGAGGAAATAGTTTACGTTTGAGTAGACTCCTGGGTTTTTAGCTTGAGCACATCCAACTCCGAAAGAAACAATACCAGTGAGAACTTTCAAATTTCTGACTTCTTTACCGTTGTGTTCAGTATCTCGTCGGCAAACTAAAATTTTCATTGAAATTGTGAAGACAATTTTTTTTTAATTTAATCATACACCGTGTACTTCTTTGAAGTTACGTTTACTCTTTTGAATTCCAGCTCGTTTATTCGAAGTATCGCTTTCCTTTTTCAAGGGGTAAAAATCGAAAATTAAAATTTTTTATTTCCCATCAAGAATGAACGATCCATTTAAAAAGGTAGCAAAACATTGTCAATTATTAAATACGGTAATTTAACTATGCGGTGGGTATTTTGTTCCTCACAAAGTACTAGGCAATGTTTTTCAGCCTCTTTTACTCGGTTGTTCTTGGAATATACAATCCTTATCTTAGAGACCGTTATTATCGCACACGACTCGTAGGTGTATCAGCCAATCAGCGCCACTCTCGAGTCGAATATGTAGTCAGCCACAGAACACGGTCTTCAAGATAAGTATTGTATAAACTCAACGTTTTCTTAATAAAAATTTCGGCCCATCGTTTCCAGTGTTTAATTTCATTATAAAATTTAAAGCCAAAAAAGATGGCCGAGACGGTCTTTCAGAAAAAGTCAAAATTTTCGATTTTCAACTTATAACTATGAACACTTTTTCTAGCAACGATTTTCTTCACATTTTCGTAATCACTTCGAAAAAGTACCTGGTGAACTTGTTTACAGAATAAATCAGTTTTTGCATTTATTTTAATGGCAAACCGATGTAAACAGAAAGTTTTGTCAGGGAAAATGAACTTACCGAATGGTCCACCAGAATCTCCTTGGCAAGCATCGAGACCTCCTTGTTCGTAACCAGCACAGACGTGTTGTTCAGTATCGATAAGAATATTTTCGGCTTCATACCATGCAACGCAAGTATCGTAAGTGAGAACTGGTACATCGACTTCGTTCAAAATACGTTCATCACCAGTAACTAAATTTTTTTTTAATATTATTTGACAATGCAGTCGGAGTATTTTTAAACTGCTTTGAAATTATGAGTCATATTGGCCTTAAAAAGAGCAAAAGTTGACCAATGAGCGCGCGATATTTCTTCTTATGAAATAAAATCCTTTTAAAAAATTACTTAAATGCGTGAAAAACGCGCAAAAAAATTAAATTAAATTTTTATTTGTCGATAACGGTGCGAAAAAAAATCAGACGCGGCATTGATAACCTACCGTTGGCGAGATAACCTACGTAAGGAAGACCTCCTTTTTAAAAAGCCAGTTCGCCTTGACTGCATTGTCGATAATTTGCAGTTAAGGGTTTATTTTTTAATATCTCTTGAAAGAAAAATTGCATTGGAGGGAAATGACGAATTTTTTAAACTTTAAGTTTGTCAACTAAAATGTATTCTTTTTTTCATTTTTTCAGTGATCGGAAGTATATTTTCGTAAAGTTTAATTAAACTTGTACGACTGATATCCACTTTTTTTCGTATGTAATAAGGCATTTTAGGAAAAAAAAATTGTCGACTGAAATGTAAACTTCATCGACATAATTATTATAAAAAATATTTTGTTTCGTTTCCGGTCACCGTAAATATTATTTAATGAAGTCTTGCTTACTCATAGCCTATGCCTAGGGTCATACCCGGCAGAGCTATCTGCAAAACTTAATGCATCAGCAACGGGTATGACTCTAGCTATGACTCATTGTTGGGACCGGGAATAAATTACAGCTTCTAGAGAAATATATTTAACTAAAAACAAAATCTAAATAAAGAATTTAAAAACTAGGAAAATTATCCAAAAAACCCGAGGTGAACACTTTATCAAATGAGTGTGAATCTGATATGCCCTGTAAGTTCTTCTTGAAGTCAAATGAACAAATTATTCAAAGAAACATGTTTTAAGTCTTAATTTTGATTTTTCCTCAACGCGTTGAATATAAAGAAAGTTCCTCATAACAACAATAAAACGGCACAAATTTATTATGCATAATTGAAGTCTTGTTTTGTCTCGAAAAGATGATAAAAGATATTTTTTCGGTCGCCGGAAGTATATCAATTATCAAGTAATTTTGGTGAATAACAGATATGCTCCCAATATCCGGAATAAAACATTGTTAGAAATTTGTAGTACCAGGCACTTGATGGAATATGTGTAACACTTTCGCATATTATTTTCTATAATAATATGCACCTTATTACAGCAGGGCGCGGCGTATACAGTATGTAGGTGAAAGTTTTTTTGCTCAAAACCTTCACCCATACGCGTTTTTTCACCTATACGCGTACTTTCACCTATACACGGGACGTCTGAGAAGATACGCTCTGATTGGTCAATAAAAAACAAGATCGAGAATTGATAATTTAGTAAAAAAATCGTCAGAGTAAGTATTTAGGCTGATTTTTTGCTCAATTTTTCATCACAAATGCAAAAGTGACCGTTTTGAAAACCTCAGAAACTACTTTTTGTGATAACTGACGCAGTCATTCGAATAAAGCTTCTAGAATGCACTTAATTAATTTTATTCAACCAAATATATTTGATAAAATTTAAATTTAACATGAGTTCCAAAATGATATCTAAGAGAAAAAAAGATACAACTGAAAAAAACTATCACTTATCGCTCACAGAGAAATTGAAAGTGCTAGAAAAATCCTAAAGCAACTTGGGCCGTTATTATCAAATTATTTTATGAGAAAACTGAGCGAAGTATTACAGACTCGACTCTAAGAAGAATCATTAAAAACGAAGAAAATATTGTTTTATGGAGAAGATAAATTGTATTTTACATGTTTAAAACTTTCGGCGTTCCTACCGTATTCTGAGCACTTACTAAGAAAAAAAGCAGAAATTCGGGTTCGGAAAAAAAATTGGATGATTTATATATGAGAGCTGACATTACTCATGAAGTGTCCCAGATTGCAATTTCAGAATTAAAAAACACTGAAAAATACCTAAATTGTCTCAACTTTGATTATCAAACAAAAAAAATAAATAGCTATCGTGAAAAAATTGGCGTATGAAATAATTGATGTGAAATTATTTGAATAAAACGCTTAAACTACAAATTAATTGAATTGTTTTTTCATTTATAAAAATTCTCAAATATGCCTTTTCGAAACCACCTATCTTTTTGCCTGAGAAGTTTTGAAACAAAACTTTATCTTTTGTCTTTCACCTAAACGCGTACGTCAGGGAGAAAAAGTTTCTATTTTCAGATGCGTGGGCGATTGCGGAGGCTTACGTAGGTTTCTGCGTGGGTTTCATCTATACGAGTTCACCCATGCGCCGCACCCTGCTGTATATGATTGATCGATTATTTTCTAGCTTTTTTTTGGGTGAATATTATGTCCTTTTAATTTAATTTTCGTTTTTTTCATCGACAATTATGAAAATTTAATTCACTTTTTGGCGCATTTTCCACTTATTGCATTTATTTCTGTGAAAAGATAAAACGAGCGCTCATTCGGTTTTGTCTCCGTCGAGGCAGGCCGATTTTATGAAAAATCGCTTTTCGTTATTTGAAGCGAGAAATTTTCTTTTTTTTGACGGAGATGAGAATATACTGCTGATTAGAGACGATACGAAATGGTAAAATTTTACACTGGAAGACCCGGAGTAATGAGCGATAAACCCATATATTTTTTCAATAAAAAAAATGAGTTTTTGGGAGTATAATTTGCCAATTAATTTTTCGCTCGGTCAAATTGGTCAACCAAATGAAGTCAAATTTGAGTTGGACTAAAATGTGAAAATAAAAATATGGACAAATATGACTTTCTGATATCGTTTATTATAGGATGGTGGAGATCGTCGTATAAATTTATGAAGATGGCGATTTGTTGTTACCTACGTATCAATGTACGAGCAAGCCAAAATATAAAAAACTCGATTACTTCGCTGGATTTATTTGTAACACCTATTTTGTGACAATTTTTATCTTGACATTTTCTGAACTGTTAAAATCTGAATCCAACTTTAAGGAGGCCCTTACCTCTTCTGAAATTTGAATTTAAGTTAATATTATTTTCATTTAATTTTTGTATTCTATCTAAAAAATTATTGCTTACTACCAAAAAGCTTACTTGAGAGATAACTTAGGAACATCACTTTTTTTTTACTTTTTTTCGGTTAATTTAGGGTATGACTTATATTCAAGCTATTTGTTTATACTTAAACATAATTTTTGAATAAATAGTCTTTATTAGTATGGGCTTATTTTTTTTCTGCAGTCGAGGATATGATTCCTGGGATGATCTGTGAAAGGCGGAGGTTAACTACAATAAATTACAGAAAAACTTAGTTGAATCAACAAATTAGAAAAATGGAGATTAGGTGTACCATTAAGTTGAGTCAAACCGTTCTTATTCAAACATTTTTCTACATTTTATATTTGCGTTAACTAAAATATGTTGTGGTTCAGGCAATAACTTGGCGTCATTTTCTGTAAATTATTGTAAAAGAAAATATGAGCGTGTAAATTGACAGCCCTCCGAAGGTTTTTTAATAGATTCTGTTCATTTTTAAATATTCCGTATTTCCGGGCACAATACATTTTCTAATGTATTCTATTGATTTAAAAAACATTATTTACCACTCAAAGGTTATGTTAAAGATTTTTGTATAAACTCTCAGCTAATAATTGGGAACTGCGGATCGGATTGATTAAACTCAACTCTGATTTAAAGAGCAAATAAAGACTTTTGGGTTGTCATTTGCCCAAAATTAAAGACACTAAGGACCTGATGAGTGCTTTTGGTCATTTCTTTCTTCAACTTTTTATTCCCTGACATAAACTCTTAAAACTTATTAAGGATCTCCTAATCAACCCCATTTTGAAATTTTTTAAAGTTTACAGGTTTTATTGCTTAGATCGGTTGTTGGGTATCAAATTTGATTTGTGATCGTTTCAGCTCAGAGTACTTTATACTGGTTTAAGGGGGTAGGTGTCGCTTTTTGGTACCTTTCAATAACGCCTCAGAACAAATCTAGGGCAGTTGTAAAAATTCTGAGGATACTTGTTTGTAGATCTAGCCTTCGTCTAACAATTACACATCTCAAAGTCAACCTTGTTACATCACACCACCAGGTGGTGAGTCTATTCNAACTCTCAAAACTTATTTAGGATCTCCTAATCACCCCCATTTTGAATTTTTTTAAAGTTAACAGGTTTAATTGGTTAAATCGGTTGTTGGGTATCAAATTTGATTTGTGATCGTTCCAGCTTAAAGTACTTAATACTGGTTTAATTTAGATACAGAGTTTTTGTAAATAAACTAAAAAACTATCTTTTTTTGAAATTTTAAATGGCAGATTTTACTTCGACTCTTAACTATGACAAATCGAATTTTCTAAATAATTC
>SCLH01001047.1:299691-313566 GCA_004367855.1 Oikopleura vanhoeffeni | reverse complement strand
GTTGCCCATTGCCCTCCTATTTGCCATTTGATTGTAGTCTTTGAGATGTTATTTCTAGGTTTAGCGCTTGGGAAATTTTCATGCCTCTTTTTTTGTTTTGATGCGTACTTCATTTAGGGGATAATTTCGCAAATTCCGACTATTCGGTCAAAATAAAAAAGAACGAGCTTGGTCTAAGACTTCACTCTCTAAGCTTTCCATGTTAAGGGGGGCATGTCCGCAGTTGGTACATTTTTCAGAGATATATGAAGAAAAAAAACTGTGGAAATTTATTTTTTTTATTTTTATAATTTGAAAAAGGGTAAAACATACACCTATTACACCCCATTATTGGAAATTTTTCACACATAACCATTTATAAAGATTCAGTGCCGAACGTTTGAAATGATAATCGCGCGACTTACCTGATTGTTCACATACATTTAAGGCGATTTAATAATGCCAAAAATTTAATATGTGATTTGATGATTTTTTTTATGGAGAATTCAAAAAACCACGAATAAAAACTTTGGGACTTGATTGGGGAAAATTTTCAATAATTTTTTCTTGAAAAAGTATAGAAAATGAAAATAAAATTTATTATTTTTTCAACAAAGGGGCGATCAGCAATATTGTGGAATCATAAAAAACAATGCTTTCGATTTTTTTTCAAATTTTTTTACGATTTCAAAGATGAAAACCCAACTCAATATTTCCTAATGGATAAAATTGATTTTTATGAAGCTGAACATATTAAATCGGTTCAGCTAACTAACTATAATAAGCATGAAAAAATATACTGACATACTATTTTAGTAAGTTATATTGACTCCAGGATGCCGGGTTTATGCCACCCCCTTATAGGGATACTGGTCGGGATACTGGTCGCTGAAATTGAATTTTCTCGATGAAAAATTAGCCATACAGGTCTTTGAGGATAATAGTCAGATTAGCCATCTTGTAGAACTATTCTTCATCTTAGAAAAAAAAATCTCAATTTTTTTTGTATGCAAAGACTCCTTCACACATAAAGGACACAAGAGGACCTAAGTCATAATGGTAAAACTACCTCCTTCTAGGTTTTATGCTGAAATTGGCTGAAATTTTGACATAACTTGTAAAAGTGGTAGGTCAAACTTAATTTTATACAGATTTTCAGATTTCGCTATATTTTCTTTAATATGTGAAAAAACCACTGTTTTTTGGCAATTATTCGCCGGAAAAACTATCTCCTAGTAAAATTATAAAATTCATTCAATTTTTTTTAAGATAGCTCATACAAATACAAGCAATAATCTTATACACTTTTTGAGATTTTGACCCCAAACTCGAAATATGATTGTTTTTGGAAAAAAAAGTGCTTCGATTTTTTTGTAAGTAGGCTTAAAAGAAAGTTACTAAAACACTGTTTAATAAGTTGGCTTACCTCAAGATGATATTTTGACGTTTTAGCTGTTAAATTAAAGCAAACATAATTTTTTTTAGTTTTTTTACTTATTGTAGTTTATTTATAGTAAATTTATGTGTGTTTAGTTCATTTTTAAAAAAATACTTTTTGGTCGGTAGTACACTTTGTGATCACCCTGGGTAATTTTTGAGCATTTTTAATGTTTTTAAGGACCTGAGGGTCGGTAATTCATATTTATGTGTTTTAACTCCTACAATCTCAAAGAACTTCTGGACTCACAATCTTTTCATGGNATGGCAATGTTTTTGGGCTGCGGCTTGAAAACTCTGCCAAGATTTGGTCCTAAGGATGAACGCACTTTTGTTCGAATGGTGGCCTGCAAACTCCTTCAACTATCAAAATGTGCTGAAATTCCGGTTCTGCCAAAAATTATAAGATAATACCTCAAATCTTTTCTTAATGTCTTTTTTGCCCTGTGAATTTTTTAACTGCCTTTTCGCTGTATATATTTCTGAACCTATCAATAAATTTCAATTATAACCTAACCCACTTGTTTTTAATTAGTTTTAAAGCTTGAAATAAAAAAATCTCTATCTTAAAGAATTAAATTCGCAATATTTGCCACCATCATTAAAAGCGTTTTTTAACGGGTTTGAAGATGGTTTCGTTTTTGTTATAATAAATGTTAATTTTTTGTATTTGGAATAATATGACGTCAGAAATATGACGTAATAGTGTTTCAATTGTGTGAAAATACCCCGCTGCGCTGTCTAGGTTGCTCCGCCGCTAGGGGGTGCTCCTAAAATGTCCCGAATCGCGCTTTTCCGCTCGCTATGTATACTACTGATTTAATTAATTCCATATCGTTAACTACGCAAAGCGCCCACGTTTTAATAGTACCTTTTCCCGAAGTTAAGGGTAAGGTAACAAATGGTACCAGAAGTGGTTCTTTGTCTGGTTAACGATATTTTTTATTTCAAGTAAAAATAAATATTACGGTTAGTTTTAAATTAGTTTGGAATGAAAAAAATACGATAAAACCTAGGGATCACCGTGAGGATAACGATACTAGGTACTAGAAGCGGTCGAGCTCAGTATAAAAAACAAAGAAAGGTCGAAAGCCACCAGTTTCACCTAAAAATAAACCGTCGAGTGATATTTATTTTAACGGTATGAATTATGAAGAGATCAGTTCTCAAATCATATTTATGGAAGAACGGGAGGCAAGATGCACTGATGAAGAACACTTAACATATATTAAGCGGATTTTGTTGGTTTTGAAAACAAAACTTAACTCTTACAATTCCAAATTGTCAAATTTGAGTTTTTCCGATGTACCCAATCACAATAACGGAAAATGTTCAATTTAAAATGAGGGTTTGTCCGCCGTACCCATACCAAAATACGGTACGAACCTTGCAAATAAAGTTGGTTTGACCGCTGTACCAACAACAAAAAACGGTAATTTCGAAAATTTTAATGGGGGTTTTTCCGCTGTACCCGATCAAAATAACGGTAACTGTTCAATTTTAATAAAAGGTTTGTCCACCATACCAAAAGACGGTACGAACCTTGCAGACGAAGTTGGTTTTTCCGCTGTTCCAATACCAAAAAACGGTTGTTTTGAAAATTTAAAAGAGGGTTTGTCCGCTGTACCTTCACGAAAAGACGGTACAAATTTTTCAAAACAAGTTAGTTTCACCGCTGTACCGATTTCAAAAAACGGTGGTTTTGAAATTAATAATGGGGGTTGTTCCGCTCAGGCCTCGGCAAGCCAGCAAATTTTTCTGGCTTGACTTGACTTGGCTTGACGTTACCAAAAATTTTGCCTGGCTTGACTTGACTTGGCTTGACTTGACTTTTTGCTGGCTTGACATATTTCAAAAAACAATTTTTGAAAGATATTTGATATTAAAGCCAAGTCAAGCCAAGTGTCTCTTGGCTTGGCTTGGCTCAAGCCAAGTCAAGTCAAGCCACCAAAGTCAAGCCTGGCTTGCCGAGGCCTGGTTCCGCTGTACCCCAGCAAAATAACGGTAATAGTCCAATTTTTCAAAGGGGTTTGTCCGCTGTACTCTTACAAAAAAACGGTACAAACTTTACAGACCAAGTTGGTTTCGCCGCTGAACCAATAGCAAAAAACGGTGATTTCGAAAATTTTAATGGGGGTTTTTCCGTTGTACCCAATCAAAATATCGGTAATATTTCAACTTTAAATGAAGGTTTGGCCGCTGCAACCTTACCAAAAAATGGCGCAGATCTTTCGAACAAAGTGGGTTTTGCTGCCAAAGCAAAAGTTTTTAGATTTTTTAACGATAAAAAATTAAACTTATTTTTTTTTGTTCGATTTGGCAATTTTCTGTCTCGCACTTTTTCTAACGGTAATAAAACTCTGGGGGGACGAGGTCATAGATTTATATTAACGTTAGAATGCCATTTTCCTCGCATAAAGTATTTTGAAAATATAAAGGTTATGCTAAAGCCAAAAAGCACAGAACAATTTCATATTTTAGGATATTCCGTTTACAGAAGTTAAACTTGCAAACGATTATAACGCTAAACAGTAGCTGCCGTTGGCCCGAAAGTCCAGAAAGACGAAAAAAGCCAACCGATTTATAATTCTGCTTACTAGTTTAATTTACCGTTATAATTAATGCTGGCGGGCTGTTACATTATGACGCATTCTGCGTCAACGTGTTTTCGAGCACAAATCATAACGGTAATTTGGGCGAACAAAACACATTTTGTCCCTTATTTTGCCATTCACATTTTAGCTGCCAGAGATTAATAAATGATTTAATAAATTCCATATCGTTAACTACGCAAAGCGCCCACGTTTTAATAGTACCTTTTCCCGAAGTTTAGGGTAAGGTAACANTTTTTAAGCTATCTTGTAAAGAATTTTTTTTGGTCATTTTAAGACGTAGGATTTTTTTCGTTTATAAAATTTTTTCAAGAAAAAATGGATTCTAAGGTCAAATTTTCGAGATTTTACAAGGGGTGCAAAAGCCAGTTCTAGCGCCCCGTATGAGGAGCTAGAGCGCTAATTTTTATGACAAGTGAAAACAAAGCGTTTGTTAGGGAACCATTTTTTTGGATTAGGGTCGGCGACCTTAAATAAGCGGTCAAAGTTCAAGGTCAATTTCAACATTTTTCATAGCAATCAGCGGCACCAAGGAACGAAAATTTTAAGCTTTTTAATCGATATTGCCTTGACAAATAAAATTAGTTTACAATATCCAACCTAAAGTGTTTTTTCATAAAACCTTTATTTTAGAGCCGGAAAGTGTTTGACTTTACTAAAACTAATTATAAGGACAGATTGCTAAGGACAATATGGGAAAATTTTNGAACACCTTTTTTGGTTTAAGGACAGGTGAGATTTTCCCAAATCTTTCCTTCGCCCCCATATTTTTTCCCGAAAAAATATAAGGGCCGTTTTTTTGCTTTTCACTTATATTTTTACGAAAAGAGGTGTTTTAAATAATTTTTGAAAATATACTCTTTTGATATTTTTCCCAAATTAACCTTATAGAGACGGACCAAAAATAAAAAGCGTTGGTTTTGGATATATTTTTCCCAAATTGTCCTATAGAGGGTGTCCTTATAGACAGAAATCACAGTACGTTTTAAAATCACCAAAAAATTAATAACGAGATGGATCAAAAACATTGATACCAATTTTTTACTTTAGAAATTCCTTATTTCAAATCATCTATGTGTGGTTCTCACTGATCGACCATATATATATATCTTTAATAAAGGAAGAACGAGCATTTTCAGTTAATCGTGACAAAGTAATCCGAATAAATTTGGCTTCTGAAAACGACTCATCTGAGCTAGGAATGATCTAGGAATTAATAACATGAGAAAGAATTTGTCCGAATCGGATCATTTTTTGATTATGCTCTGAGATTACTGAAATTGTTTAATTATTAGTTTTTCTTAAAAAATGGTCCGATTCCGACCATTTTTTGTTAATTTATTTTTTTCTCAATATTTGTGCTCAATTGGAGCTATTTAAAAACTTAATCAGATGAGTCGTTTTCAAAAGCCGAATTAATTCATGGTTGATAAATAATTTGTAAACTATTTTTTAAACTAATTTTAGACAAAAACTCGAAATTTCCATTTTTTACAAAAAAATTAGAGTCCTAAAAATGAAAAGTCGGCTATATCGAAAATGATCTCTACTGCGCCTTTCTGTCTACGCCTACCTATGACGCCTGGCCAACCATTCAGAGCCAGCCATTCAGAGCGCCATTCAGAACGTCACTACCTACACTACAGGTAGACGTGGACAGAAAAGCGCAGTAGGAATCATTTTCGATATACACAGTGAATTGTTTTATAAAAGTCGGCCATATACGACAACTCAAATAATAATTTATTATAAAAAAAATCGGCTAAATACTGCTCACAGTCGATAGAAAAAGTCGTCTATATATAATCCTGTGTTATTGATTTTTCATAAAGTTGGCAATATAAAACGTCGGCTATATCGAAGATCCTGCTTAGTCGTCGATTTATGTGAAGATAATAGATAGTGATTTCACATAAATCGACGACTAGGCAGGATCTTCGATATACATAGTGAATTTTTCTATAAAAATCGGCCATGTACAAAACATCACTTGTCAAAAAAATCGGCCATATACAAAGTCGGCCATGTAAAAAGTCGGCTATTTACTGCTAACCCCCGATTTGGTACGCATTTTTGACCTTCAATTATTTATTTCAAATCGTCTGTCAAATATTTGTATGTAGATAAATTAACATTGCATGATCACAGTAAAAATAAGCTATTTTATTGCTCATAATTACAGGTAATATTCTGATGATTAAATATACAATCGGTGAGAGCAATAGGCAACACACAAGGTTTTTCCAAAAACTGTTGCCGATTGCCCTGACTGGTGAGGTTATTTTTCAATTTTCGGTCAAGATTTGAAAAAATGTATATCCTTTTTCCAACCTAAGTGAATCTTGAAAATGAGGGCTATCTCTATAGCGCGTGTTCAAATCCCACTAATGTTGTCTTAGTAACTGTCTTGAGTATGATAATAGGGTGCTTGATATTGGGAGCGCCAAAATTGATTGGTGCGTAATCACTAAGGCAATTACTAAGAGAATCACTTAGACAACATCAGTGGGATTCGAAGACGCGCTATAGAGATAACCCTCATTTTCAAGATCCACTTAGGTTGAAAAAAGGATATATTTTATACCGTATGAGCCGTAAAAGTTGAAATTATTTTTTTGCTGATTGGGTTTTCTCGTAGCGTTCTTGGTTTTTGCGACATATTGCGAAGATATGTAATATTATAATTTTTCTATTAAAAAATAGTATTTATTGACGTTTCAGGTTTTCCATTTTCAAAAGTGAGAATAAAATAATAATACAGTCGTGAAAAGTTGGTTCGAAAAGCAAATTAGTAAATCTGGTCTCAGTTTCGCAGAATTATAAAGGCATACTGTAATCGCTTTCAATAGTATTATCATTTTCTTCTTTTTGAAAGACCGTTTCTTCCCAATTTTTTGTTATTGATTCAATTTTATTTCTTGAAGTCGTCGAAATAATAGGTGTTTTCGTCGGCGGGTTTGAGATACGCCGAATTGAATACCTAGGCTTCGGAATAGGCCGGAGTTTCTCCCTATTTTCGTTTGATAATTTTTCTCTTGGAGTATTTTTTTCTGAAATATATTCATCTAGGTCGCTAAAATCCTCGTCGTCATCTTCAAATGGTTCGGGAATATACACTATTTTTGATTGTCTTTCTAGCCTTTCGTAGTTTGCAAGCTTTTCAAGTTTTTCTTCAATGTCTTCTTGGCGTTGAATAATAAGCTTACTTTCGCGGACTATGGCACTACGCTCTTCATAAATTCTCCAGTGATCATACATTAGGCGAATTCCATATATTTTAGCCGTAGTTATTTCCCTTTTTCAAGTTAAAAAACTTTAATAGTTAAAATTATTTTAAAAACTGTGAACTTTAAAGCATTTTTAAGAATCTTAGAGCCTTGAAGGAATTATAGAGTCAAATGTTTTTCTAAAAAAAGCTGGGGAACACGTGTTTAACCGGAGTTAACCAGATAGTTCATGGTATTCGTGCTAAAGTTTCAGATGGAATCGCGAGATCAAAAATAGATCTTTCAAATTTATTTTTCAGAAATGTTCCTTCTCAATCAGTTTCGCCGTACAAAGCATCGCAATTTGCCTGTCCCACCATCTTAAAACCGCCAAATTGTAAAGCGGACTCAACTACCGAAAAATTTGAATTGAAACTTACAGCATATATTATTATATTTTTTTCTATCAAAGATAGTTTTATTCGACGTTTCGGGTAACCAGCCCATTATGCAGTGTGGGAGATTTGGAAACAGAAATCGAGAAGTTGAATTTTTTTGAGCGCGAATCGGGTTTATATAGTTTAGCGAAATTACATTTTTTCAAATTTTATGAAAGGTGCATTTTCGCGAAACTAAGTTATCGAGCCTCAGATGAAGTACTTAGTTATAGGTCGTAATTGAATTGTCTGGAATTATACAGATGCCATAGAAATGTTTAAGCATTTATGTGGATTGTATATTTAAAGACGGTTTTTGAAGTTTTATGAAGGCAGTCCTTCGATGTTTTCGAAACCTTTGAAAATGTAGATTTTTTTCTACAATTGAAAAGTGGCTTTCGAAAAACTATCGTTGAATAGACTTTGGTGCATTGTCTGGTTCAACGCTATATTCGGTTTGAAATGTTTCGATGTATTTCGGACATGTTTTTATATGTATACGTAAAACTCCGTCTTTATTACGACGATGTTGTAAGATACGTTCGTGTAACAATTGTTGAGTTTCACTTATGTAAGTGGCTTCACAGGGACATAAATAATCGTAAATCAGATCATTGTTTAAATAGTATGATTTTTCAGGTTTAAGTCGAGGTGAAATGATGTGAGTAAGATTTATTGTGGAAAAAACCACATTTTATTTGTAGTAAGGGGTGTATTGTCGCAAAATTCTTTTGATTTTACTGGCAATTACTGAGCATCGAATGTTAGTGAACGGAAGGCTACCGGTTTAGTTAGTGTATTCAGGATTTTTTAGTTCTTTATTTCGTCTAACTTTCGATTGTAAGGGTGGAAATTTTTTAGTTTTAAGCTCTGAAATTTTTTGATTTATTAGTTTAAAGGGGTATTCTTAAGAAAAATATTTTTTGTATTCGTAAGGGCTCTATCTAATGCGTCTGGGGTAGATGTAGTGTTATTACACCTGTAAAGTTCGCCCACAAGTGTCGAAATTTCATAGCTTTTCGGTGAAATTCCATTTCTGAAATTAAGTAGATTTTCGGACGCTTGGGGCTTTCTGTACATTTCAAGATGTAGATTACCATCATAGTTAATGATTTTTGTGTCCAAATAAATTAGCTCATTATTTTGCATCGAATCCATAGTAAATTTTAGGTTAGGTTAAATTTATTTAATTTTTCAAACAAAATATTTTTGTGATTTTTTCGAATAACACACACCATATCGTCTTTATACCGGAAATAGTGTTTTACATTACCATTTTCTTATTCTGGGTCTATTATTTTGAATTCTAATAAATCACAAAAAATATTTGCTAAACTTGGGCTCAATTTACTGCCCATTGAACACCCTTGAATTTGTCGGTAAAATCCGTTCAGGGTTTGGAATGAGTTGTAATCTGTACAAACTGCATTAAAAAATTGTTTCAACAAAAATTGTGATGATGGCTCTGTTTCTTTAGTAATTTTTGCCTTATTTATTGTAATGGTTTTAGAGTAGGGTGGGAAATGCGATTTGACATTTCATATATAGATATATTTAGATGACTCAAGTGACTAAACAACTTGTCAGAAGTTCAAAAAAAAATATTTAAATTTGTAAAAATTTTTTTTAAAAAGGTTTTTTACTATGGTCCAAAATTGAAGTGAAAAATCGTGAATTGACGGAAAAAAAACAGGTTTTTTCCCACTTTAACAAATAGGCGCTGGTATTTAGTTTTCGTCTAACTATCTTTTTTTAGATGCAGTCTGAAAAAATACATTTTCTGAAAAAAAATTTTTGAAAATCGATGTAGCGGACGGGGGTCAAAAATTAAAAATGAAAAAACATAATTTTAGATTTTTTTTTAGTTTTCTATCATTTTCGACTCGAATTTTGAGCAAATTTTTTTTGTTTAATTTTATCAAAAAGATAAGCACAAAATACATAATTGGAAAAAAAAATTTTGGAAATCGATGTAGCGGACGGGTGTCAAAATTGAAAATGAAAAAAAAAATTTGAGTTTTTTTTTAGTTTTCTATCATTTTTGACTCGAATAATTGATATATTACTTTTGATTATCACTCAAAAAATAAGTTACCCCCTTACTTTTTGCACATTTTATTCGTTTTTCGAAAATATCTTAAAACCAAAAAAACAAGTGCTTAAAATGTCCACAAAAAAAGTTTTTGATAAGATAGAGCAATGAAATCGGTGACAATTTTTGACTACCAAAATTGTTTATTTCAAATTGTCTATGGTTTCAAGTTCAATAACTTTAGTTTTTGGTTGCGAAGTATTTTCAAAGTCTTCTTGTTGAATCATTTGATAGAAGTTAAAACAAAAGCACGATCCGTTAAAAATTAAAAATGACGTAAGAAAATTTGAATTTTTGAACTTTTTCTGAAATTTCACTCGTAAAAAAAATTAAAATTTGACTCCAAAATTTTAAAGCTACATTACAAATTGTTCTTGAAAATTCACTAAAAATTTGTCAACTTGTTGCCAACGAATGTTTTGATATTATTTAACTTGCATTCTAGAAAATTAGACATTCTGGGAGAATTAGACAAGAAAGCGACAAATGGTTTTCTGCATGTAAACCCCTGGAAAAAAATATGCAGTAGAATATTTTTTGGCTCCCTAGGTTGATCACGTGACCAGTAATNAGTCATAGAAATTGCTCAAAATGACAAAAAAAAAACTTTTTTTGCGAATAACCGGTGAACTGGTAATCACCGGAATAAAAAAGGGAATTTTTATCGTTCGAAATAAATCGGTTAGGATTCAGATGCAAAAAACCGTTTGTCGCTATTTAGACGAATGAATCGCTCGGCCGGCAAAACAAGGGGAGAATCCTTGATTGCTAGGCTGTTTTCAAAAGCAGCGATGATAAAATTCCCCTTTTAGCAGCATTTCAATCCCCATCTGCACATGTTAAAAACAGGGGGGAGGGGCATAGGGGTGAACAACTTAAACTTCTCGGTTTTTTCGTCGTTTACAAGTGTTTAAAAAAAATGATAAAATGGAAAAAAAATTGAAAAAAAAATCGGAAAAAAATTGAAAATTTTTTCTCTCAAATTTCTTCAAAGTACACTCAAAAGATGCGCATGAAAAAAACAGAGAAAATAAAAAAAAAATTTCTAAAAAAAAATTAGTTTCAGTGCCTAAAATTGACTTTGAAAATCTTAAAAAAAATTTTCAAAGTCAATTTTGACACCTGTCCGCTACTTTTTTTTTCAAATTGTTTTTGTTTTCGTCTTTAAAAATTTAATGCGCATCTTTTAAGCCTAGTTAGAAGAAACTAAATAAAATTCGAATTCGCATTTCCCACCCTATTTTAGAGCCTGTTGGGAAAAAGTTATCTACGTTCATTTTCGTAAATACCGCTCATTATTTTATTTATAACTAAATTAAGGTCAACTGAGGTATATAATGAAACACTGTCATAACTGACTATTTCAAACTCATTATTTTCAAATTTGCGAATTTTTGAAAATTTTCGTTTGAAATCTTGAGTGGAGTTTAAGAAATGTTTGCATTGTTTTACAATACGTGAAATTAAATTATGAAAGAATTGTTCTGCGCCTAGAGTGATACTGTTTATGCTCGACACTATGGGTCTCAATGAAATACCTGGTTTACGATTTTTTGGTATTCCATAACCCCTCTTTAAGGACTCTCGGGGATTAATCAAATAGGCCTGTTTATCACTTAAATGGTTTTTTTTTAATTTATTAGCCATGATCTTATAGTTAGCCAAATCGACATTGAGCGGATTAGACTTCAATTTTTTAAATTTTTTGGGTTTAAAAATTTCGTTTAATTTTTTCAAATAGTCCGATCGGGGCATTATATTTATATTATTTGACTAATCAGACTCAGTGATAAGTATATGTGGATTCGCGTCAAGAAATTTTGTTAATTTATGTGTATCATTTTTAGTTGTGCAGTTTTTTAATTGTTCAAAAGCGAGAAAAAATTCAGATTTGACATGATTTATCTGGAAAATGTCAAGTTTTTTGAATTTGCATGACTTTTCCAGCTAGATCAAATTTCTTCAAATGTTGCCAAAATCATGTTTTTATTGGAAAATCCCCCATTATTGGGGCATGCAGGCCCGATTCTCATAAATTATCAATTTCTTCCGGTAAATCGACATCTGTAGTGTTAAAAATAGTTACTGTAGGTGGTTTATAAACGTTGGATTTAGTCCGTATTAAAGCTTCAAGTTTTTGGCGACGTATTTGGTCATTTTTAAGTTCAGAGCGTATAACTAATGATTTCATGATCGAAATGTTTTTTTGCGTATAGTGGATCTATTGAATTAAGTTGGTGAAATAAATTGTCAGTTAAAATAGTATGTCTAGCAAGATCATTTTTTTGTCTTTCTAGTGCGTCATTAAAAAATCAATTGTAGAAAAAAATCTACATTTTCAAAGCTTTCGAAAAACATTCGAAGGACTGCTCCTAAAACTTCGAAAACCGTCTTTAAATATACAGATTCCACATAAATGCTTAACATTTCTATGCATCTGTATAATTCCAGACAATTCAATTACATGATCGAGCTATAACTAAGTACTTCATCTGAGGCTCGATTACTTAGTTTCGCGAAAATGCACCTTTCATAAATTTAAAAAAATGTTATTTCGCTAAATATTGAAACCCGATTTCGCGCTCAAAAAAAATTCAACTTTCGATTTCTGTTTATCCAAATCTCTCACACTGATAATGGCTGTTTAGCCGAAACGTCGGATAAAAACTATCTTTGATAGAAAAAAATATAATAATTTTATGTCTCGAAACCACCGAATATATAAGGATATAGCATATATTATTCATCAAAAAAAGTATGGAATAAAGATTTTATTATAAAATGTCCTGAAAACTGTTTTTGAACTTTTTCTTGACAAGCGCAAATCAGGTATGACTAAAAATAGTCTCTCATCTTTGAGTTTAAAATGTCTTCTTATTTCAGTTCGAATAAGATCGTCTAGTGCCAACTTATCAGGATAAATAGCAGTCCCAGAGTCCTCTTTTTGAATTGTGAAACAGCTAAATTTAAAATAGTCTGATAGTATCAAGCTTTGAAAAAAAATGTTTGCATTACCTCAAACTAGTTCGAATCATTGCTACCATAACCGTGGTAAAATGAACTTGGCCTTTCTTATTTATCGGAACATCCATATCTTTTGAAGGGTTTACGTTTTGGGTTGACACTAACTCATTTGAGCTAAAAACATCTCAAAACTCTGCAAGCAGTTATTTTGAGTTCAAATTTGCTGGGATGAAAAATGCGAACCACGTCCGAACCAAAAACAAATGCCGAAAAAGTGCACACTCCCCTAAACGTTATAAACAGGCTTGTAAAGGGATGTATCTTCAATCGATTTTCATTAATAATAAAGAATCAACATCCATATCATTTTTCCATATCGCATACGGGGCCTCCTCGCACATATCAGCCAATTTTTAGCTAACATTTTTATATAATTCGGCTTTTGAAAACGACTAATTCGATTACGTTCTTAGATAGCTCAAACTGAGCACACATATTAAGTGAATGATAAAATAGAACAAAACGGGAACAGTTTCTGTCAGACAGTAAAAGACAAACATAATGTGTTTACGGTAGAATTTATGGTACATCAAACCCTTTACTATAAGTCTTTTATACAAAATTCGGTTCTGAGCACTTTCGCCCATTCCCAGGGGCGGGTCTAATTTTTTAATAAATGAGATGAGGTCGTCGTAATGAATAAAGTCGGTAGCATGAGGATCAAATTCAGACCAAGCATAAGCAAATTTATCAAGATGATGCGGACCTTAATTTTTCTTTTGAAATTTCTGTTAATTTTAGGAAACGATCCGAGCTTTTTTGTAAAGAATTGTAGAGTTACCCACTAACAAAGGAGGTCTAGTGTATATATTAAGAACCCGTAACTGACAGATCTTGACTATTTTAAAAATGGGGAATTTGATTGGTTGATCGCTTCCAAATCTGACCAATGAAATCGGCCTATTCTGCAATCTAGGGTTTTGATTGGATGCTAGTATCCCGCTTTGTTTGTATCATTCAAATATTCACGATCTGTCAACTAATGGCCCTCAAAACATATTTTCGCTCACCCTCTAGTCTCACCTATAAAAATGATTATTCTGTACACTGATACAATACATCCCTGGTTAGTGGGAAACTCTATCTTA
>SCLH01001047.1:236720-258151 GCA_004367855.1 Oikopleura vanhoeffeni | reverse complement strand
ATTTACTCAAATTTTTGCAAAAGCTAGCTCTAAACAAACAGAAACTTTGTAGGAGCGTTTTTGTCAAATTTCGACCCAAAACAAAAAATATGAATTTTTCAAGGTCACGTGAAAAAATTTCCGAAAAAAAATGTGCTTCGATTTTTTCGAAAGTAGGCTCAAAAGAAAGCTGAGGAAACACTGAAGAGAAAGTTGGCTTACGTCATCCCGATATTTTGAAGTTTTAGTGGTCAAATTGACACAAACGTTATTTTTGAACATAATTTTGAGAAAAATACTTAGAAAAAAATCGAAAAAACGCAAAATTTTCGAAAATTTTTTTGTTGTCATTTGGGTTGTTTTATGCGTTCAAAACATAAACAATTGATTTGGTGCATTTTTATGACATAATAACTGCAGAAAATGTAGGAGCAGGGATACCCTTAAAGGCTTTTTTTGATGATTGATTTTTTTTTTGCAAAAAATAAGTACTGTAATACAGTAAAAATTTTCAAAAAAAACGCACAAACGTCAATTATCCAAATAGGCGATCGATCACTTTGTAAATTTTTATTCATACATGATTAAGGGTTATAAATTGCGATTAAAGGCCTTCGAGCCACGGATGGCTCCAAAGACACTACGGGAGTTAAATAATTCATATACGCGTTTTTTCATTTTTTGAACGAACAAAATTATTTTTGTTCCCATATTGCCGAAAGTGCCCAATATTTCCGAATGTGCCAATATTGCCGAATTTTTTTGCCAAAAAACTTTCGGCAATATTGGGCCCCCCTGTACTGAAGTTTAATATAAAGTAAGTTGAGTTTAAAAATCGATATCGTAGTGAGACGCAAAAAGTGACCGGGCGATTTTAGCGTCTCACTTCGATATCGATTGAGCGCCCACGCACACTGGCCCAATCCGATCAGCGGGCGTTTTTTGCGTCTCAAACTATTTGAATCATATAGTATTTGAACAAAAATCTCATATCTTAAAATTTAATTGAAGATCACTGATTGCTCGACCAAACAGGAAAAAAATTTAAAAATTTTATATAATATAATTGCTTTGGGCATGCGCAGCATGCCCAATGAAATTATATTTTATAAATAGAACGTTTTGGCCTTATACAAGACTGATTTTGTGATGGGAATAGACATGGTTAGAGATAGATTTTGTGTTAACGGTTAAAATCTCAGGTAAGTTAGAGGAGCGCGATATCTAGACAATGCGTCGCGTTAGCAGTCGCAGTCTCTTACACACATCTTTTCATTCAATCTTATCTTCTACTCAGACAAACTAATCAACTATCCAAAAATAATTATATATCTATACTAAAACAAAAAAAGACGCCTAAATTCGATCGAAAAAGGCGAAAACGTTTTATTTAATTTGAAAATTTAAATTCGGAAATTCAATTGAAAAAATTCAATTTGAAAATTTTAATTAAATAATTGTTCAAATGAAAATAATTTCAAACAAATGTAAATAATAAGCTTTTCAAATATCTTCGACAAACTGTTTTTCGAAAATAAGCGATAATGTTTCTAAATAACGTTGCCTAAATGGCCGTGGCTCAGTACCACCTTTTTTTAACCCCCAAAAGCTATTTTTTACCTCATCCACCTACGCTGTAATGATATCTCTTTTGCGCGAACCACAATTAGGGGACGTTATATCATTTATGAAAGTTCATGCTTTTCATAATTTATCAGAATAATTTTTGGCTGACCCTGGTAACCACCATGCGACGAGTTCTAGAACAACCTAATCAAATTTCAAATCCCTAAGGCTTTTAGAGTTTGCATACCATTCTACTCAAACTTGGCATGAACCACAGAAACAATAATGCTCGTTATTTGTCGGAAACACATTTTTGAGTTTCGGACTAGTGTTTTCTAGAACTACCAAAAACCGCCTTATTTTGAGGTTTTTGCTCTTCAAAAGCCTAAGGATCCGAGGTTAATTTTCAATGCAGTATAAATTTGATAAAAGACGGAGAGATAAGTTTCGGGTTTTTTCAGAAACAGAATTTGAAAGTTTTTGCTTAATTCTAAAAATCAGATTTTAGTAAACCGGAAGTGAAAACTCGAAAATAAAAGTCGTCGGATTTAGTCGAGAGTACCATCAAAGAAAATCTGCCAGCAGCTTTTTGATATTTTGAGGTTTTCTGGTCGAAAATTTCGTTTCAATGTTTTCCAACAAAAAAATTTCTTTAACCCTCCTGTTTCGGCAAATACCGATATGAAACAATACTGTATTCCATTCTTCTGAGTAAAAAGTTCTGCCGAGGCATAATAGCCTTTCAGGAGGCTATACTTTGAGCGTTGTTTACAGAAAACTCTTATAAGCTAAACCTTCAATTTTTCCTTAATGATCAAGTTGAAGAGTTAATTCTAGAAAAAAACGTTTGAAAAGCAAGGTTAATTAAACCACGTGATACTACCTCATGGTAGGCTCCAGGAAATGTATGTTTATCTGAATAACTGCGCAGTGCTCTGTTTTAGTCATCACTTTTGTCTGATTGACTATATCTGTTGGGAATCAAAAAATATTTTTAAATAAGTTCAAAATATTCATTAAAAAATCACGTTTTTTAGGAAAAAATTGTGAGTTTTCTCGATTGAATCAAATTATTTGATTATAACGTAACGCGCAGAACTACTTAGGATACANTTCCACTCTGTAAGGAAATTCTCCTAAGCATGACCTCATTTTATTTTTAGAAATAAAAAAAATCCTCTAAAAGATACCTCCCGAATATATATTCCACTCAGTGGAACAATCGCTAAATAAAAGCATGGGTCAATCAATAAAAAAAATGTTCCGTCTAAGGGAAAGTGTAAATAATCTTAAAAGTCAAGTAAAAACCGTATTCTTTAAACGGGACGCATATCCTTAGAGAGTCTCTGAAAAAGTTCCCACTGTTGGACAGCTTTTAATTGTGTGTCCAAGATGAATTACTATACCAGCGTCCTCTTCCTGCACGGTTTAAAGCCACAAAGATTTGTTAAAAGAGCTTTATTATTTCCACCTCCAGTAGTGTCCTCTCATGACGCCGAAACACCACCGAATCTCATCGTGGTGAGCCGCCCATTATTGGCCTTTTAATACAAAAATTTAAGGAATTAACGGCGCATTAATTACGAATGTGATGAATGAAAAATTTTTACTTAAAATTATGATTCCGAGTATCGCAAAAATTTAACCAAATCTTAGGTAAATAGAGTTGACGTTTGTTTCGAAATGACGTGTTTTTGGTTTCGAAAAATTTTCAAACAATTGTAGTTTATCATTGTGAGAGCTGAGGTTTTTGCAAACCCAAAAAATTTAATATTACATCACTCTATTCAACACAAAGCATGGTATGGATTGGGACCACTCTTATCACGAACCAGAAACATTCATAAGATCTATTTTCTTCTTCATCTCTACATTTCGGAGAAATACAGGTTTTAACTTATGAAAGAAAACATTTCAACCCTTATATTGATTATTATCGTCAAAACGCAGAGCCTCATATGTGATCAACGTTGTACCTATTCGGGACATTTAGTAGTGCCAAGTGAAAGGTTGGCCAAATGATATGTACTGAAAAAGTCTTAAAACCGTTGTTTTTTTTGTCGAAAGATAGATTCACTTAACCATAAAATTTTGAGAGAAAGTTTTTGGAACGCATGTATTTCTTTAGTATAGTTTTTCAAAAAAGAGAATTTTACCTTTCTCCTACACTTATAGTTTTTACCATCATTTAAGACCGTTTCCTTGTCTCACAAAAAATGAAGAAATCAAAGCTCGCGCTGACACTTTCAAGGAAAATAATATCTCAGGAAGAGAAGGTTGTTGATTCTAGAGTAAGAATCAAAATACGTGATCAAATTACGTGGAACGACCCCCTGTAAGAATCGTCGCAAAACACGAGGTCGACACGAACAACGATTTTCTGAAAAAGACTTGTCTTGTTATTGCCATTTTTAAAGATGGTGGCTGCCGGGTTTAAAATAGGAGCAGTGTTAGAACCTCGAGAACTTTTCGGACAAATGGGTTTTTGAGGAGCCAATAATACACAAACCCTATTCAAGGTTTTGAACATAATAAATTCAAAGGGATACTTCCCAAACGTGCAAATAAAATCAAAGCGCTTAAAAGCATAAGAAAATGCCGTAGCCCGACCAGAAAACAGAAGAGAAATAAGATCTGCCGGCGGTCTAGCGCACCGAGGCCTAACAGACTAGCGATAAGGCCAACACGAGGAGGAGTCGTACATGCTAATATCAGGACAGGACGATTGCGCCTGTTATATATAGTATATATAATTTAGAGCAAAGGGAAGGGCGTGCGCCAAGCGCTTGAATTTTATTGCCGTTTTGGAAAAAGATAATTATTTAAACCTTAATTTAGGTGTTTTGGCCCAAAAATTTCCCCCGGCGTATATTCTGATCACTATTTTTTACTTGAAATCAAAACCTTATTTCCTGATGAAGGTCACGTGTTTACTTTGTCTTGGTAATGAAGAAAAACTCCAAAAACTTCTTAAAAGAAACCACTTCACTTCTTTCAAAATTTTATTTAAGTATTTTGAAAACAAAAACCAGTTAAACTATTTTGCCAAACATTCATTCCCTTGAATATACGGTCACGTGATCACTTTGAGGCATGGTGATGAGAAAAAAGTCTAGAATTTTCCCGTCCCAACCAAAGGTTTCTTTGAGAATTAAATTTTTTTGCAAAAATAAGTTGTATCGGAAAATTTCCGAAAAAACAACACAAACGTCAAGTATTCAAATGTCGATCATCAATTTTGAAATTTCATGTCAATATACCTGATATAGGCTTAAATGTGATTAAGGCCATTGCGCCACAAGTGCGCAAAAGCAACTACGGGAATTAACTTGTCAATCGAAAAACCTGCAGAGGAACGCGGATAGTAATAGACAAAAAAAGAGTAGGGACTCAACTATATGTCAACGTTAAGATTTTCACTTATTACACTTTCCCGCCTCAAAGTGCCTTATTTGCGAGTAAAAACACAGTTTGATTATTTTTAAAATATGAACTGCAGCCAACAGAGATAACTGTGAGTGAAATAGTATTTTTGACATTTTCAGTAAAAATTTAACAATAATGTCATTAGTTATCAAACTCCTCAAGTTTTGGAAATAAGTATGATAAAAGTTACAAACTCTTTTCCTCGAATTCCAATGCAAAGACGCCTGGCAGCCCTCTTTTAGAGCATTTTAGAAAACAAAAAGAAAGAATCCTAGTATTAATTCAAAGGTAACAGAACTCCTCGGGTGGCCGTCATATTGACGTAAATTCGTAGAGCAAATAAGTGCATCATCAAAAAGATATATATAAAACCGAAAGGGACGGACCGATCAATTCCGGGTCAACCGTTGGGAAACCGTGCCGGTGCATACCGGCAAAATTGTAGGTAAGTTATCGAATCTATATTTTTCGCACATGACTGGACAAAGACCTCGCGAATTATGGATACTATCAGAGAGGTAGCATCGGCTAAGGTATCACCAGGAAATTATGCTGAACGTTCAAAGATAGAGTCAACGGGCGTGCGTATAGCTTTAGAAAAAGATACAACGTTGAACGTATATTAGGGTGATGAAGATACTTCGAATGCAGCGGAGGATAAGTCAATCTATGTTATGGCTGGTACTAGAAGGTAATTGCAGCTATGAGGTCTGGACAAGGAGAAATGTCGGGTGATTGAAGATAATTTGTGGAGGCGGAGCAAGATTTAAATCCGTCGACTTAGCAAATAAGAAACACTAATGGCAGAAACTTGTTCAAGGGAATGAAAGGAAGTCAAAAGTAGTTGGGGCAGTTCGTCAAGTTAAAGAATCGAATGATTTTGTAGACTATGAATGATACAGAACTCGACGATGCGTGCGAGAAGCTGAAAGTGATCGCAGGCGTTAGATTTGAACGAGGCGGTGGTCACAAAACCCGTAATTTGAACAAAAACCAGGAAAGTTTAAAAACTTAAGAAAAAACTTTGCTGGTTCGAACAATGTGAGCGTAATCAAAGGGGCCCAAATAACAACAGGTCGCCGAGCGTCGAAAATTTAAAGTTTTCGCCGATGTTTGCCGTGAATGTCACACCAGACGTAGTATGACGAGAATCCCACTTCAGACACCACGTAATGATAGACATGAATTCGGCCTATTCTTAGCTCCGACATTCATCTATTCGATGCTTGCAGCTTTTGGCCTGCTCGTGGCAACAACGATTCACCATATATGCATTGTGGATTTGAACTACATCCTAAATATATTTTATATACAGATAATCTCACAATAATAATCTAATATTAATCCTCTAAATCTAAGTACTAACCCGACCGCTGACGAAACTCTCACTGCGTAGAATTGATGTTTTCGAAGCGGCCGTCAAGAGTCAATTGATCAACTCAGATCCTATTGGCTGACAGTTGATCTTTAATTTAGTGTAGTCTTCAACCTACGAATATGCCATAAAAACACTCACGGATCCCCACGTAGCGTGTATACGTAGTCGCTGACGGTGACCGTGAACGCAGCGTGTATAGGTAGAAGCTGCGGTGACGTGAACGCAGCGTTAGCGTAGACGCTGTGGTGACGTTAACCACCGTTATACATGAACGCAGCGTGTATCGTAGACGTGATGGTGACGTAAACATACCGTTTAACATGAACGGATCGGTTAACGTAAAGTACCGTCTATACAAAGGTCTTACACTATGAGTAGGGTGCATCACTTCAGTTGTTACGATACAATATTTAAGGCAAATATGGTATAAAGGTACCACTCTGGCATGATATTCACAATTATATATTTTTCAAAAACATATCATTTTATCTATACTTATATCAAAATAAAGATATTTGAAATTTCACTCCCAAAAAATATTTTTGCTCCAGATATGTTCAGAAGGCTAATTTTCTTGCAAATGTACTCAAACACTTTCCCTAAAAACTGGCCTAATTTGAAATTTTAATTCAAAATTTAGATCAAAAAGTATTCTTCGGAAGTAAAACTTAAGCGAAAAATCGCCTTTCTCAATTGTCATGAAATTTGAACTAGTATCCGAAAAAATTTAGGAAATATTTTAGATTCACATTGTTGAATTTTAAAATGTTTATAAGGAAAAGTTTCTGCGATCATTTTTGGCTGATTTAAAGTGGCTTTAGCCTTTCAAAAGGCTATATGCCTCGGAGGGTAGGGTTGATGCAGTTAAAACAGCACTGGAACCAGATAATAATCTACAAATATACAGCCTGAGTTTTCTCGTTCACTGCATTTTTTTATTCTGCAAAAATACTCGACTGTGATTGGTCAATATCCGAAATACCTGTATCTGATTGGTTCATTTTTGCGTAATAAAAAAACGCAGTAAACGAAAAAACTCAGGCTGTACTCATTAAGGTTATTTTCAGAGATGAATATTTTGCCATTATTTATTTTGGTACTCGGCACCACCTGGTGGTGTTAATAGCGGTCAAAATTCAAAATTGACGATTTGAGAAAGTGCGCATCGCGCGCAGGAAATTTCATAAAGTATTGTGGCCCATGAAATTCTACCGAAAATAGGCAAATTAAAATTTTCCGGGAGTTGAAACTGAATTAATTTTTTAAAAGTAAACATTTTCCGCCCACGAACCTTCGATGGTTTAATTTTTCCATCAAATTACTAGAATTTTTTCTTTCAACTTATTCAAAAATAATTTAGTCTGTTTAGACTAAAATTTTGTTGCGGTTACGCTCTTGCCGTTTTTAATAAGAAAAAATCAGTTATTTATCTCTTTTTTAAAGAGTTTGATTCCATAAAAATTAATATCAAAATCTCAAATCGTATTTTTTGCCCGCTGCGCATTGTAGCCAGCAATCTAAAAAAATATGATTTGGGATTTCTTATTTCAAATCGTCAGATTCATTTTTATGGTGTCTAATTTTCTGGGTTGAAAGTTTCAAACTTGAAACTCGATAAAAAGGAGATTAATATTGATTTTTCCTAATTAAAAACGGCAAGATCGCGATTCGCGACCGCAACGAAATTTTGGTTTAAACAGAATAAATAATTTCTGAATAAGTTTGAAGAAACAATTTTAGTAATTTGATGGAAAAATTTAACCATCGAAAATGCGTAGACGGAAAAATGTTTTTTTGATAAAATTAAATTAGTTTCGGCTTCCGAAAACTTTTCATTTGCCTATCTTTGGTAGAATTTCACGGGCCACAATTTGTACTTGTGGAATGGAATTTCTTGCGCGCGATGCGAACCTTCTCAAATCTTCAATTTAAAATTTTGAGAGCCAATTACACCACCAGGTGGTGCCGCGTACCAAAATTAATAATGTCAAAATATTTATCTCCGAAAGTAACTTTTATAAGTAGATTTGTAGATTAGTATCTGGTTCTGGTGCTGTTTTAACTGCATAGAACAAAAATTGAATCGAAATCATGCATTTCCGGTCTGATGAGCAATTTTTGAAACTCACCAAAATTCTTGAAATTAAAAATAAGGGGGAATTTCGGGGGTCTGTTCCGATATTCCGCCGGCCAAAATGATACTTCCGCAAAATATTTTTGGTCTCTGTGTTTTAAAACACAGCAAAGCAGGTGTGGGTTAACTTAAAAATATATCTTTTTTGGGCTGCTTTGAGCGAATTTGCGGGGTTAAAAAGCCCCCTATCAGTTTTTCGAAAAAAAGTTCCTATTAGGGAATCCCTTCGCCAGGGAAGGGCATCCGAGCAGATTTTGCTGATCGGAAATTTCGGGCCTCAAATTTTTGCTGATCGGATCGGACACGAGCTAGAAAAAATGTGATCGGATCGGATAAGAAGCCCTTGCTTGTCCGGAGGATTTGAAATAAAAATTTTTTGTGGTAATTTGAAGACTCAGAATTTTCTTTGGTTTTGAGATTTTTTTCAAAAAAAATCGGCTTAAAGTGCGGAAAATGACCTTTTAGTCCGCGGGTTATCATGAGAGTTAAATTAATGATAACAAAAATCAAATCGGCTAACTCGGAAGCAAAGGATTGTCTCGAGGAGGGATTTTTTGAAACGTTATCGGATGTACTGGCTGGTCAAAATTTACCCGTAAACTACAGCTTCCGGTACCGAAAGTGATATTTCAATGATTTGAATGTACCAATAGATGCACAACTATCAGTATTATGATTTAGGGGTCAAGGGTGACTGTAAAGTGGCGCTAGAGCGAATTGTATACAATCGAAAAATATAAATCCATAAAATATAAATTAAATACCTCACGCGCCATTTTGCAGTCACCCAAGAAACCTAGTTCATAATACTGCCTGCAGAAAACCGATAGTTGCGCATCTTTTGGTACATTTAAATTATTGAAATATCACTTCCGGTAACGGAAGCTGTACTTTACCAGTAAATTTTGACCAGTCGGTACATCCGATAACGTTGCAAAAATCCCTCCTCGAGAAAACCCTTCGCGGACTAAAAGGTCATTTTAAGCACCTTCAAACCGATTTTTTCTGAAAAAATCTCAAAACCAAAAAATTCTAGGTCCTCAAATGACCACAAAAAAATCTCTACAAGATGCGCCAATAATATCGGTACCCATTTTTGACTTTTAAAATTTCTTATTCAAATCGTCTCCAAATTTTCGCCCCGTTAGGAAGCTTGTTTGGCTCTTATTTTGAGGTTTTGTTCGCGGTGAAAAGTTTTAGTCAAGTTATTTTAATTATTAAACAATTAAGAAACAACGGGTTGCAAATTGCAACGATAATCAATTTGCAGCTACATTTCAATTAATGACTCATTCACTGCTGAGTCATAATAAATTTCCATTCCAACCAATCAGCGCCATTATTTTTCTTTACTTTCTAAGACTGAAATAAAAACCATAAAAACTTTTTCAGGTTACACATTGAGTCAAATCGCAGCCCACGGGTTTTAAAAATAATCAGTTGAAATTCACTGATCGTAAGTTTCAAACATGTCAGAGAAAAATAAATTAAATGTGTCATTTTCCTATATCAAACTGCGTCGGGGTTGACCGTAGTTTTAAAAAATATTTTTTCAAAAAATAGTTTACCCTCAGGAGCAATGAAAGAAAAACCGATAAGTTTAACATGAGTTTAAAAAATGGAAACCAAATTTGTATTATCAAACCAAGTCGATGTTTCCAAAAAATTTCAGAAACTTAAGATTTTTAAATCGTGTCCCGAAATTAGTGACTTGAAGAAATCGATTTTTAGAAAATTCATCAGTTGTTCGAAAATTTTAGAATTAAAAGGAAATTTGGAAAGTATTTTGAATAAATTCCGTGTTTTTTTTCTGAAAGTGCGAGGGTTTATTCGGGTGATGGAGGCTCTGGTTCATAATAGATTATAATTTTTACTACCTTAATTTTCATAAATATTTCTTTGGACTTTCTCTGTAATTTCATATCCAAATTGAACCCAGAATGCACCATAATCTCGCACCTTCCGCAATGACGCGTAATATCACTAAATAATAAATCGATCTTATGCGTCATTGCGGGAAGTGCGAGATTTTGGTGCATTTTGGGTTGATTTGAGATATGAATGAGGAAGTTTTAAAAAAATTGTGAAATCACCGACTTTAAACGGTATCATAATTGTAATTTATTTCTAAATTTTTGTACAGCCCTTTTTGAGTTAAAGGAACGGAATTTTCAAAAAAAGGCGAGTTGGCAAAAAGATATGAGTTTTACTACACATTCATATCTTTTTGCCTGGTGACTAGTTATTCCATTAACTTTATGCGTTGTGTATAACGGAAAATTTGTTTTGAAAACTTGCACTACATTATGAATTTGTGAGACAAAATTTTTGTATGTCTGAAATTAATTTGGTTTTCATACAAAAAAATGTTTATCTATAATTTTCCTTCTTTGCTCTTTACCGCTGAAATAGGAAAGTGACTGAAACGTGAATTTTGACTGGAGAAGGGGGCGAATTAGTGTTTGAGTTAAAAATCTGCTATAAAAATGGCTACCTAATTGGAAGGTGGATAATCAAAAATTTCAGAGTGTATGCCGGCTTATTTGTGAAATATTTTGCATTTAATTTTTTTATTGGATGCCGGATCTCGCCTACCCGAGTTCATAATTACTAAAAATCAAGTCGAAATTCACTTAATCTTACACCAGTTTATCATTTATATGGACATTCCCATCAAAACGAAATCCTGTCGTAAACATTAAATAGCTTAGGCGGAGTAATTTGCGTTTCATTGAAACAGAACCTACGACCGCCCAAATTATTAAATTTAATTTTTTTCAAAACGCGATTTTCCGTACAAATAAAAGGTACATTTTATATTAAATTATTTCTTATAACTTGGCCTTTAATTTGCAATCTCCGGAAAAGAGTATCCTCTTTGTGAATTTTGATCTAACTGTAACTTATCATTTTAACAGAATATCGGGATATGAACACTATCAGATTCAGTTTCAGATTGTATGCTCCATCTATAAAGCTTATTTTTTTTGAAACGATTTATCACGAATTTTCGCCTTCATTAATTATCGCCTTCATTAATATGAAAAAAAATCATTCGTTTCACTTCTAAAAATGGCTTTTTTTTCAATTCATAAAGACTAAAAATATGATAAGCTTTCGATTTATTCAA
Organism: Oikopleura vanhoeffeni; assembly: GCA_004367855.1. Taxonomy (NCBI): domain Eukaryota; kingdom Metazoa; phylum Chordata; class Appendicularia; order Copelata; family Oikopleuridae; genus Oikopleura; species Oikopleura vanhoeffeni. Next base: position 246,538 of record SCLH01001047.1, on the reverse strand, counting down.
TCATTTTCAAATCAGAATAAAGAGTTTGAGAAAATATTCTCGCAGGTTAACATAAAGTAATTTCGCGCTCAAAAATGATTAGATATTTCTCAAACTCTTTATTCTGATTTGAAAATGATTGAATAAATCGAAAGCTTATCATATTTTTAGTCTTTTTGAATTGAAAAAAAAGCCATATAATATGTCTCGAAACAACCAAAACAACTTCTAAAAATGTTCGCTAATTTCTGATTAATTAAAAAAGTTGCGGCACCCTGAAAACTTTCAGGATTCCGCAATTTCTGAAATTCTTTAAAAAAATCAGATAAATTACATAATTGTTAAGCGGTCAGACGCAGTTAAAGGTCGATTTCCCCCATATTAGGGTCGAATTCTCTTAACAAATCAGAAATAAGCAAAAATTTTGAATGAGTCGAACCATTTGTTACAGAATAAATAAAGGCAGTGGCCAAAATTTTGTGACCAACTTTTATCAACAAATGAAATTTCATATTATGAAGCACAGTGCCTATTTCACATTTTTTTACGTTCATGTATATGGATAAGTGCTTATCAGCCGTTTTATGCCACTCATTAATTTCGAATATTTACGGTCACGTGGGAAAAGTCTGGCGCTCTCATTTGACTGGCTAAAGCAGCTTTTATTAAATAAACATAAAGTTCATCGTGTGGTGCTCCATAATAACAAAGAAAATCACAAAAAACTGTCCTGATAGTGTGTATATACCAGTTAACTACTGTAGTTTGTAATTATGTTTTCGTAATCTCTTGTTTTTCACCTTAAAGGTACCAGCAATGAGCGACCGTCGGAAAGACAGCGACCGAGACCGCAATCGGGACAAGGATCGAAAGCGGGATTCGGGCAGAGACGATAGTAGACGAAGTGACCGTGATAGAGATCAAGATAGATCTAGAAGTGACAGAGATAGTAAAAGACCTAGAGATGATTCGAGAAGAAAAAGAACCAAATCTAAATCGAGATCACCGGAATCAAAAGGTTTGTTGAATTGATAGCATATCTTCAGGATATTCTCAACTTTCAAAGTTAAAAAATACGGTTCAGAAGAGTTAATTTTGGAAATTTAAAGAAAAATACAGTAAATTACGGGATGAAGGTAAAGGGGGCAATATGGGATAGAAATAAACTTATTCGTTCAAAAATATAAATCGCATAGCCTATGCGGCATAGGCGTTCGAAATGACGGCGTTATTTGAACAGTTTTTCAATGCGAAGTTTTGCAATAGGTTCAATGAAGTGAATAACCAAAATGCGTAGAATTAAGTACTCCGCCAAACGGAATTAAACAAAATTTCAAAAGAGAGAAAATTCAAATTTTAAAAATGCCGTCATTCTTGATTAAGTCAAAGTAATTTGTAATAAAACCGTTAAATTGCGTGGGCGTTTTGGCGATATTGGGACTTTCGGCCAGATGAGAGTACATGCAATTGGTTTCTGAAATTTTGGGTCATGGTATAAATTTTCAACCAGAGCTGTTTTTGATTGCCATTTTCAACGGTAATTTTTGATGGTTTTTGGAACGCAACTTTTGAAGTTATATTATGGCCCGATAATCGTACCACTTCTGAACTATCTCACCGATGAATTTGAGGGTGGTTAAGCCTCTCAAGCTGTGCGAACAATGATTAAAATAATGTCCAATTTTAATTATATAAATTTAATTTTCAGTTCCTCGCGCAAAAACACCACCACTAGGTGGATCAGGAGGATTCTTTGTCCGTGGTGGTGTACAAAAGTCAATGATGAAAAAATCTGATAATATCGATGATCATGTTTTCATGCCTGGTGAAAAGATTGGTGATGCGTTTATGATCGAGGAAGAACCCTCTGAGAATATTGAACAGGGAAAAACTGGGTAAATAATTTTTTTGTTATAAACTAAAAATTACAAGTTGAAAAAAATATAATGAAGGCCTGATACCGGCCGCGGCTGATACCGTTGTCCGTAATCGGCCGTTGTAAGCTACCCCGTCTGTGTCACATTTTTTTTAATTATAATTTTTTTAGGTAAACCTGTATGAATGTAAAATAAACTTTATGCATAAACCGTGCAGAGACCCCAAATTTGTGTTTGTACATTAAGATATTACAGTGGTTAAGGGGGTATATCTGTCTGATTAAATAAAAGCCTTAGAGGCATTAAAAATGCTCCACATGATCGGGTGATAATTAAGTGTACTAAGAACCCAATCATCAAAAATTTTCGAATTTTCGCATTTTCTTAAGTTATTTTTTAAAAGATGAAGTTAAAAATAACGTTTGCTCAAATTTTACCACTAAAACTTCAAAAATATCGACTTGACGTAAGCCAACTTTCTCATCAGTGTTTCACTGGCTTTTTTTGAGTCTACTTTCGAAAAAATCGAAGCACTTTTTTTTCAGAAATTTTTCGGAAAATGACCAAAAAAATCTTATTTCGAGTTCTAGCTCGAAATTGCAAAAAAGCTCTCGATCATCACTTTAAATTTTCTGAGGATACTTGATAAAAATTGAGCTATTTTGCAAACATATCCTCGGAGGAGATAGATTTTGAAGTCTGAAATTGTTAAAATCGTCGGTTATTTGGCGTTCTAGAATTGTTAAGTCAAAAAAAGCTCTCGTGATAAAATTTATATACTACCGTACGTGACTGTGGAAATTTGAGCTCAATCTAGACTGCAAAATTCACACCTCCGTCCGCTGTCCTACTTCCTCTCGCCGATGAGTAGATAGATGATTGGCCCTCCTGATATAGTGTGTCCTACTTCCATTGTACTCAATGGTCCCCGCGAACTTTCTAAGGATACTTCTGGCTCGGTTCTCCATATCATGGTTCAAAGCTATTCCTCACAATTATACATGCCTCTCTGCAACCAGCTTTTACACCTTCTGCGCTTGTCCTGACATAATGCTTCTACGCGTCTGCTCTCCAGCAGGCTCTTACAAATTAGTCATTTTCGGTTTTTCTATAGAGCGTTTAGTTTTCAAAATATATCACCGTGAATATCTCAAATCTGCCAGATATACCCCCTTAAACATGGTGAGTCCAAGTCATTTTTTTATTTCAACTTATTTTTCAAAAAGTCTCTCGAATTCCAACAGATTATAAAATTCGATTACTTGAGAAGGACTCTAAAACATTATTAACTCCCGTAGTGTTCTCGAAGCCACGCGTGGCTTTGAAGACACTTTTTCTCTATATTTAACTTAAAGTCTAGAACATTTTTATTCTGTGACACTACGGGAGTTAAAATGGGATTGGTGGTTCCTACATTTTCTGCAGTTATTATGTCATAAAATGAACCAAATCGATTGTAATTCATTTAAAAAACCAAATTACCGAAAAAAAAAATTTGGGATTTTTCAAATTTTTATAAGTACTGTGATTTCTGTCTATAAGGACACCCTCTATAAGGACAATTTGGGGAAAAAATGGCCAAAACCTACGCTTTTGGATTTGGTCCGCCCTCTATAAGGACAATTGGGAAAAATATCAAAAGGGTATATTTTCAAAAACATAAAAACTTCTTTTTCGTAAATTTTTTGGTGAAGAGCAAAAAAAAAAAAAAAAAAGGTCTTCAAAATATTTTGCTAAGGACAATTGGGAAAATCTCACCTGTCCTTATAGACAGAAATCACAGTACTTTTATCTACAAAGTCGTTACTTTTTAATTTTGGAAAACCTTTGCAACATTATTGGCAGTTTTGAAGTCAATGAAAGCAGGACTTTAATTTGAGCTTGAATATGTCAAATTAGGAACCACCACCCCCTTTAGTTGTAAACATGGTATTCTGAGGAGTATTGTAAGCGGAGTGAAACCGTACAGATTAAAAATCGAAAAAACGCCTATTTTTTAAAGCCTGAAAATTCGTCTTTGATTTACTTTCTGAAGATTATACATCGTACGTATTTTTTTTATAATTTCTAACCATTTAACGTCTGTCGGCGTTGCCGTTTTCACGGTCCGGAAGGTTCGGAATGAAAAAATTCATATGCTATAGCATTTTTGGATGATTCCTCAAAATAATGGAATTTGGCTTCCACTCCCTATGTAAAAGCGCCCTGAAATCTTAATGCACAAATATAAATTGGGGTCTTTATCACGGTCTCGTCAAAAAGTTTACTTCGCATTCGTACGTCCTGAAAAAATAATCTCATAAGGACACACGCAATGGTCCAGTAAATTGACTTTAAACGGACAAGTAAAACAGGATAACCTGTCACTTGAAATCCGTTAGTTGTCTAGACATTCGTGTCCAAAGGTGATAGATAAGAGAAAAACTATTGTAGTTTCTGTCTATAAGGACATTTTGGTCGAAATATGGCCAAAACCTACTCTTTTTATTTAGGTCCATGAGGACAATTTGGGAGAAAAACCCACAGTGTATATCTTCAAAATTGCTATAAAACACAAAAATATAAGGACAATTTGGTTTATTTCGACATAAGACCTCTTTTTAGTGAAAAATGTATTGAAAAGACCCCCTTTTTACTGTTTTTCAAGTGAAGAGCAAACAAAAGGTATTCAAATGTTTGGGGAAAATTATGTTTTTTTTTAAATAAGTAAGGACAGATTGATTTATCCTTGCGGACAATTTGGGAAAATCTCACCTGTCCTTATAGACAGAAACCACAGTATTTTTGTCATTTCATTTGAAAAAACGATGAATAAAGACGATTTCCAAGTAAGTTGGCCATGACTGCCCGTCCGTTTAGGTTGTCCTTTCAAAGTCATGGAAATTCTAAATATTTGATGCATAATTTGTAGGGGAACTGCGCAAGATCGAGATATGCGAGACATACAACGAGCTGAAGGTGGCGATGATTACCAGAAGAAAATGTTGGAAGCTGCTCACACGTTCTATGGAACAGAAGCTAGAATGGAAATAAAAATGACTGCCAATAGAATCCAATCTGGGTACAAAGCTGGAGGTGGGATTAGGGCAAATGAAATAAAAGGATTTTTGAACATTTGGTGCAATCAAAGGCGCCTTAAACCAGAATATGAATTTATTGAAAGAGGAAAACCACCTAAAGGATCAGATAAAATAATATTTTTAAACATTTGGCAAATTACTACCAAATAAAATTTTACTGTGGATCTTTTTGGGTGAAATCTGGAAAATTGTACTCTCAGATTGGTCTAAAAAATTCGAAATTTCACCTGACCATGAAATAAAATCTTGGATAAATAGACTTTTTGGTAAATGATTCGAGAAGTTCACTCTCTCAAAAAATAGGTCAAATCTATAGACTATAGGGTCAAAATTGGGTCTTTTAAAAAATACCGCCAGGTAACTTTCTTTTTAGAACACCCCACTAGTTTTGTCGCTGCCATTTGAGAACGGAACAAGATATGCGCGAACGGATTTTTGCATCCAACAGCCAATAAAAAACTTTTAGACCAAATTTTTCACCGGAAATTGACCGGTAAAAGTTTAAAAAGACGATTCTGAGAACACCGCACATCCTTCTTTTGTAACTTGGCATCTCTCAAGGAGTCAAATAACAGTTTTTTTATCTTTAAAGTCAAGGGACCTGTGGACCTGAACATATACATACCTGGGTAGTTTTTCAAAATAAAGCGTTTGAAAACAAAATTTTGGTCATATAACACCTCTAAAGGGGTAAAATTACACTTTTTCGTTTTTTAAATTGCAAAAAAAATTCGGCAAGAAGTTTTGGCACAAAAAGTTGTACGAAATGCCGAAAAATTGGCTTTAAAGGATGTGCGCTGTTCTCAGAATCGTCTTTTTAAACTTTTACCGGTCAATTTCCGGTAAAACCGAACATCCGGTGAAAAAAAAGGTCTTATAGTTTTTTTACGGGAAATTATCGAAAAAGTTTTGATAGACGCATAAAATGTCGAAACTGATTAATGCATCGCACTCCTTACAAAAAATAACATCTTTCATTAACTTTTCAAAAATAATCTCGTGATCGGAACTCGTAATTACCGGTGGAACCAAATCCAAAAATGCACATGATTCTAGGTTTTACTCATTATCTTTCAAACTAGCTCAGTACGCACTTTCAAATTTTGGGAATTCTTATTTGAAAGTTACCTATGATATTTTTACGGCCCATAACTCGGAACCAGAAATCGGTAACCAGTACCCTCTGAAAGTATGTCTTGATTTTTATCTGTTTAAAAGGCACCTTTATTTGTAAACTATCTATTGATGGATTTGACTATGTAGCAGAAACGGAAGCTAGAACGAAACGAGAAGCACAAGCAGATGCAGCCTGGGATTATGCAAATAAATTATGCGCAATGGGATATTGCAACCAAAGTGACCTGCCCAATAAAACAATGGCCACAGTTAATACCCAAGGTTTTTGAATATATCTTAACCCTCACCTACGTCGCTGTGTTTTGAACACACAGAGACGCAAAATTGTATTGGAATGTTGTATTATGGCCGGTGAGATTTCGGAACAGAGCTCAAAAAGTGCATATCTGCAAAATATTTACGCGGACAACAATTTTAAAATTTGAACCATGAAAAAAATATATGTTTTCTGGTAACTGTGTGCGATTTTCATCAAAATTAAATCAAAACAATCACAGACTCGCTCGATACTATTGACCACAATGAGAAAAAATTTTCGTAAAAAATTTCATATAAAAAATGACCCTTTGAATAATTTTCAGAATGATACAAAAAAATAAATTTTTTTAAAGGTTGTGTCCCAACGGAATGGAAATCAGTCCTAACTGACGACATGATTGGCGACGCCGGTAACTGGACGCCAGATAACTGTCGAAAGCGTCTTTCAATGTTTTGCAATTTTGAAAAAATCTCATGTGAGATTGTAAACTCTGCTCTTGGACCTGACCATGCTAAAATCGCTATTTCTGAATTGAAATTGACCTTGAAAAAATATGGAAAGGAATTTTATGCCAAAGAACAAGCGAGAACTAAAAAATTGGCAAATAGTTTAGTTGCATGGTCAATTATGAAACAACTCTATCAGGTAAAGGGGGTGCAATAACCCCGGCAGATTTTATTTTGGAAATTTTGAAAACGACTTATCCGATTAAGTTCTTAGATAGCTGAAACTGAGCAGAAATATTTTATACAATATAATCGTTTTGGGCATGCGCAGATTATATTCTTTAAATAGAACATTGTGTGCTTATCGTCAGGGAGAGATGATTTTTGTGATAGCGTTAGTCTGGTGGGCTTGTCCTGCTGACGAAGTTAAGTGTAGTCTGGTTGGGGCATATCGTGCAAAAACACCTTCTTCGAGTTATTCTCGGGTAAAAATCGGGGAGATTTAGCTTGAGGTGCAAAAATAATTTGGATTGAAGCTTGGACACGTGCCTTCGGGTTGACATTGTCAACTTGACAACTTTAACATTAATCTCTAAAATTCTTCTGTGGGTGAATTATTGAAATTAAACAATTACACTGAATTTCGTACTTTTAATTTTTAAAAATGTGGAAAAAGAAAGATATTATGTCAATAGATATTTAAAAAAAAATATCAAGGGGGTCGGTGCTATTTGAGAGATACGGATATGGGCTCTTGATGAAAAACTCTTTACTTGATTTATATTCTCCTCAATATACCATCAAAGTAATGTTTCATAATTCAGGCAAGTTTTGTAACTACAGAATTTTCGAATTATCGTTTTTTTCGAAAATTTTGAGTTCGAATTAAACATTATAAAAAAATGACTTATTTTTTGTTCAAATTTTTTTTCATTATTTTTTATATGCTCCTTGAAAAATCATATGACATGGTTTCTCATTTCTTTTTCAAAAATATTTTTAAAATTTTCCTCATTTCTTTTTCAAAAATTTTCAAACTTATTTTGCTGGAATCACCGGCTAAAAATATTGAGAATGCCACCGTTTATTTTATTCAAATATGCCCTCGTTTTGTTTCTTCGCTCTTGTCTATACTCTGAATCATAATTTTCGCAACGAAACTACGGTTTGGGAGAAATCCATCCAGAATTAAAATTTAATTCACCGAAAGTTGCCAAATTGGTAAGCCGACACATCCAACATTTAAAATTTATTTCATTCAACTCATGAATAAAAAATATTTGTTTCGATGTGCTTAAATTTCGTTTTTTTTGAAAATTTTCGATTTTGACGTAGAAATCGTATAAAAACAAATTCAATGAATTTTAAATGGTGGTCGAGACCGTTTTTAACGGCTTCTATTTAATAAAAAATAAATTTACCGTAATTCAGACACCTTTCATAGCAAACGCGCGTTTTTTGAGTGTTTTTACAAAAGGCGATTTATAAAGTAAAAATATTCAATCTGAAAAAATCAGATTCTACGAAGTAAGCGCAAAAGTGGCAATTTGTGTTCGAAAAAGTTTTTATGCGAAAATTTTGAAGTCGCAAAATGTTTCTCATCAAGAGAAAAAAATTGAAAAAGTGCAAATCGGTCAAAATGCACCGACCCCCTTGAAAGAGAAACAGAAATTTCCGTCGTCACTTCACGCCCTTAAAAATCGGCAGATAACCCAAGACCAAGATACATAACGAGAAGACCATATATTATTCAAATTTATAGCCATTTGCACGAGTCTGGAGCTCTAAGTTAGGTAGTTACCTTATGATAAAGAAGGGCAGCGAGATTTTCCGACTTTTGCAGGAAAGCTCCACGTGTAGATATTGAAAAAGTTTTGACTACATTAGTAATTTTTCCTGAGAATTTGATCATTTTAAGGGGTTGCCATAAATCGTATTTTTACACCTCAAGCTAAAGTCACCAAATTTTTACTCGAGGAAGGTGTTTTGTACGATACGCTCCTACCAGATTACCTTACCATTCGCGAGAACGACAGACCCCACCTAACTACCGCTATCACCTCCTGACCATGTGTTGTATCAAAGAAAACTAACCAATTTCCAAAAATGATTATATATCTATACTAAAGCAAGAAAAAAAAGGTTACATCCGATCAAAAAAGCTCAAAATGTCCTATTTAACGTATAATAAAATAAAATTGTCCGAATCGGACAATTTTTTTTCTGAGATTACTGAAAGTGTTTAATTATCAGTTTTTGTTTAAAAATTGGAAACAATGGTCTTATTCGGACCATTTTTGTAAATTTATTATTCTCTGAATAGTTGTGCTCAGCTTGAGCTATCTAATAACTTAATCGGATGGGTCGTTTTCAAAATCCGAATTATATAAAAATTTTGGCTGAAAAATTATGACAAAACAATATATTATAATTTTCGGTAAATAATACCAGCTATCATTTAATAATACCTTGGGGCCCAAAAGACCGTGCGAGATATTTTTGGTGTGCGTTCAAGTCGTGTCTAAATTGTATATTTAACTTTTTTTTGTTTCTGATTTTTTTTGACCAAATCTTGTAAAAATAAAAGAAAACATTTCAGCTTTATTTATCAAATCTTGCCGGCGAGACAATTGCTATAGTTTGCATTCAACTCCTTTCACAATCATACATGATTCACATGTAACACAAACTACAGCATAATCATGTAAAACGGGTCATATTATATGACCCCTCATAAGGGTCAAATTTTATATTTCACATTTTCAACTGACCTTTTTTATAAAATCTCGCGAGCCACAAGACCTTGCCAGACAATTTTGTGTGTTCGCTGTTTTTCGCGTTTTTAATTCTATACTTTTTAGTTGGGGTTTATGACCCCTCCAATAGATATGACAAAAAAGTCGACCTGAAAGTGTTAATATCGTAATTTTAAGGCTGATATGATGGAAGGTTTTGGCGAAAGGTTAAAACGTGCTGCTGATTCAAAATTTCTGAAGAAAGAAGATCTTGCCAAAATCGCTGCTGAAGATGCTGCTGTCCC
>SCLH01001047.1:208358-220539 GCA_004367855.1 Oikopleura vanhoeffeni | reverse complement strand
GTCTTAAAATGACCAGAAAAAAATTCTCTACAAGATAGGTTAAAAACATCGATACCCATTTTTGAGTTTTGAAATTTCTTATTTCAAATCGTCCGAATACTATTTACAGAAATACATTTTATTTACATTGTCAAATTTTTAACAACGGCGGTGTCTTTATCATGGAATAAATTTGTTCAATTGCTTGAAAAATGCATTCTTTTTATTTTATGTTATCTGATTTTTAAGATGGCTAGGATTTGGTCTGAGAAAACTACACAGTAGAGACAAAAAAATTTTTGCATGTAAAACCGTGAGAAAAAATAAGTAATTTTTCATAATATTCATTTTTGTAATTTGTGTAGCAATTATTTTAATTTATTTTTCTAATGTGTTTTATTTCGTAAAACCATGAAGCATACCACGAAATAAACTATAAATTGCGAAAGTATCCTTATCATGCAATTTTTTAATTTTCAAATTGCATCAAAACCGCAAACAAAAATATAAAACGACGCGTCCTATTGACATAAAAAGAGTGTAAAATACGAAAATTATTATTGTATTTACAGAATTAAAAAAATATTTATTCTATTCCTTTAATTTTCACAAAATATTGTTCAAAATATATTTCTACGGCCCACGTCAAAGCCACCGAAGAAATTTCGACTGAAGTTTTAGATTCATCGGGTATTCATCCATTACCATTTTGTATCAAATATAGTTCAAACCGGATCTATATTTAAATTTCTATTTTAAATAATTGAGTACCAAACTCAATCAAATTTTTTCAAACGAGTCAAGATTGGACTGATTTAAGTTTGGAATATGACATCATTTTATGTACAATAAGCCACTTACGATTTGTACTCTTAACCCGTGTGATTAGACTGTGTCAATTGACACAAGTTTATTTATACCGCGCTGGTTTATATAGTGAAATACACCCGAATTCATTCAAATTTGAAATTCACAAGTTTTTTTCAAAATTCTCTATCTTTTGGTTCAGAAATTACACTTGGTACAAAAAAAATATAAGAGGGTTGTTTTGATTTGCTGAGTACACGGGTTAAACGGTCTAGAAATTTTAGAAGGCATCGCGTTGAATAAAAAAGTGTAAAATGAATTTGAATAAAACTTTTTTTCAATGTTCCATTTATTAGTTCCGATTAGTAGTCACTTTTCCTTTGTTGTTAGATTCGGTTTGTTCAGTTTTCAAAATTTTACTTTACGAAAAGTAAAGTTATTATTGGGGTCTAAGCTATCTAAACGTATTCAATAAATAAAATTGATTGATAATGAATTCCTCGTCAGAATAGAGATTGGATCGGAAATGATGAAGGCGTAGGCCCCCACTTTTTATCATTTTTTAAAATTAAGGAGAAAATAAGATAAGAGAATTCAAAATGAGAAACCAATAAAAAAGGTAATGACGGTTATAAAAAATATAATTACATTTTAATTTTTGATGAATTTATTTTTAAGGAAAAACATGTTTTAGCATAAAAAATATATTTAAATCGTCCGTTAGAAAATTGCGCAAAAGATAAAAACGGGTTTGATACGTCCAGAAAAAGCTTATTCATCTAAATATAGCTTCACGAATTTTTTCTCCAACTGTCCCTTAAAAATTCGAAAATTTTGCTAGAATTTTTAACTCTTGGGCGCCATTTTATATTCATTGTTTCACAGTTTTTCAATCAAGACACTGACTCATCAGTGTTCTAAATCGTGATCCCGAATTGTCTCCTATAAAATTTCTAAAATAATATTTTTGGATAAATTTGAGTCTAAAACAAGTATTTTCCCTGATTTTTTACAATCGAAAAAATCCCAATGACTCCGAACCCTTTATTTTACTGAATTATTTACCGATTTATGATACTGGGTTTTAAACAAAATAATTAAGATAAACTCTTTTCGGAGAGGCCGATTTATAGCCTGTTAATGATATTTTGATCATATATGTATTATTTTTAAGACTACTCACAGGCACTTGATTTTCTACGTCATTAATAAATTTGAAAATAATTTTATCGTTTTGGCAAAATATTGTCCTCAGCAAAATTCGACTCTATTTGATATTCTGTATTCTGACGTTAAAATTTATAAATGACTTTATTCGAGCAAATAGAGAGCAAAAATTTGCATTGCATGTTTAAATACATATTTTTCATTTATTTATTCTTGGCACTTAAATACGGGCTTCAAAAGAAAAAAATGTCCTTCGACTGAAAATTGACCGGAAAAAGAGCTACTAGTAGAAGATTATAGAAAATGAGACCGGAAAATGGTAAAACGAGATTATGAGTTATTTTTTATTTTCAAGCATAATTTTTACACAAAAATTATATGATTTGAGAACTAATGAAACTATTAACCTAACGTCGTTTTTTTTAAACCGTCCACTCGGATTCAGTCTTGGTGAATTAGACAATTTTTGGCCTCCTAGGTTGATATCGTGACCGGAAATCGGTTATGGAAGTTGTCCAGTATTACTTATATAACCTTTTTTTGCAAAATACCGGTAAACCGAACATAGCCGCTCGTCAAGAAAAAATTTCAAATTTTCCGATGGAAAAATTATTTATGATATGCAAATAATTCATATGCAAAAACTCGTCTATCGGTCGTTTGTTTCTCTCACAAAAGATACCCATTGTGGTTCTAGAAAGGTCAGATTTTTCTTAAACTAAGAAAAACCTAATTAATACCTTTTCGACGCCAAACCCTATTTTTTACAAATTATTCGACCTTGAAATTATCATTAAAATTTCGTTAAGTTATTGATATTTATTATTCGCATCAAAATCCCAAACTGGATTTGCAGTCAAATTAGAAATTAAGCTTGAGTTCATATTTAAAATAATTTGAACTTGATGAACTACTAAGGTGCTAACTATAAAGTGCGTTTTTTTTAATCTTGAAGAAAAGGGCCGTGTTTCTCATGTTGAACACTAGTTTAATCTACTACCTAAGGCTTGCATTTGCTTGAGTGCGCTTGAGACCAAATTCCTATCTAAATAAATTTATATTTTTAACCCTCTCACACATAAAACGCCATTCGGGGACGCTACCGTAGCGCTTATCACGAGAAAACTAAAAGTGCTTGTAACTTCACTGTTATTTAGTCCTTGAGATTAAGGATAGACCTAACTTTTCATACTTTTTAATTTACATTTCGACTTTATTAACCCCGTGACATTTACAAAGTGACCTTTAACCTACGCAATTAATTTCTGAGAAAATGAGAGACGTCAGAACAAAAATTTATGATGGAGGAGATCCAGAATTAAATTTTCTAAATCGTGACTTTCTCAGAAATAACCTGCAATTGTCGGTCTTCAATCTACAGCTGTTTTCCGAAAATAAAACCCAACCTACGCATTTTATCGATTTCTGGTCTCTAATCTACAGGTGTTTTTCAAAATGGCTCCGTATGTGAGGGGTTAAAGCTTGCATAAAAATTATTATTTTTGCCAGGCCTATAAACTAGGGTTAAAAATGCTAAAAGCCTTCCTTTAAATATATTCACATTATCAACTGAGTTACTATGGTTTTTAATCATTTTATTGCTTTCACATGGTCAAATGTTTGAAATTCGCTTTTAATAATAAAGTCCAGATCTGCGGCTTACAAATCGTATTGACGTTTTAATCAATAAAAATCTGAAATATAATCCACTCTTCAATGGACTTAAATCAGATTCAAAGTCGTAAAATCTGTGGCGAATTGTCTGTTCGATGAATGTGTGTGACAAGCAGTTTGTTGCATAAATTCTTAATTGAGAATTGATATTATATTCCATTCAAATATTATTTTTGACCCAGTTTTCGGAAAGAAAAATTTATTTGAAGCAATGCGATTTTTTCAAATTTTGGCGGTCAATTGAGATTCAGTACAGCCTGTTTTTGGTGGTTAATTTGAGAAAGCAATATAATTCATGTTATATGACCCCAATAATTTGTAATTCGATTTTGTGAATTATGGGCGCACTTGTGATTCTTGGGATGTGAGACCCAGCTCAATGTTGGTTTGACAAATTTAGTCTAGTTCCGTAGTCTAGACCGTCAAAGAAATTAAAAAAAATATTCCATGCTACTGGAAAAGGCAAACTTTATAAGAAGCAATTTTATAGGTGGGAGGATAAACTGAAAAAGTAACCTTTAGACAGGTGAATGACGAGTTATGTGGTTAAGAGGGATTACAACTTAATTTCATTATAAAATATTAATTTTTTTCTCTAAAGTGTTGATGGTTTCTCATTAATCAAGTTCGTATTGCATCAAAACAGATCAAAAAGCCTACTTCTGCTATCGTCATTTCAAACGTGTGAAAAGTGGCCTAATTTGCGTCCCGGGCACGAACAAAAGCGCAATTTAAATTTTAAAAAATTAAGCCAATTGGGCGATTTTATCCAAAAACTGTATTTTTAATTTAATATTTGAATTCAGCTGTTATTGCGGGGAAGCGCTCAGCGGGAATCACGGCAGAGAGATCAGTTATTAAAGGTTCAACCGAAAAAGCAAAAAAACCAAGAGCAACATTTGACTGTTAGACAAAGAAGACTTTTACTATTAGGAAACGGATAAAAAAGCTCCTTGGGAAAAAATCTGAAGAGATATGATTGTTCAAACTCTACATGTAACAGATATAAGATTTTTATTTTTTATAAGAGAATTGAAACGCAATATAATAGGTAAAATATGTTCTAATGGTAAAAAATCGTAATATTTCGAACTTATTTAAATTTACAATTTTATTTGAATAATACATTTATTTCGAAAAATTTCATGGTGTCAAATTTCAATCGAAAATATTTATTGTGGTATATTAAGATGATAATCATGGTGTATATATTATATATATTGAATTTACAGTTTATTTCTTAAAATTCTTTGAGGAAAAAACATTTTTGTTTTAATTTGTGATCTTTAGATTGTAATTTGACACCAATAATTTTGTCGAAATGTTTTTTCAAATATTAATTTTTTACCCGCATTTGTTTATATATAAATCTAAATTGAATAATTTGGTGGAGGTCTATTTATCATGGAAAGCAATTCTTTTTAAACTCATATAAAAACCGCAATATTAATTTTAACAATTCCATGTTAAAGATAATTTGTACTTTCTCATACTCTTTATTCTCATTTGAAAATGATCTAATACATCGAAAGCTTATCAATATTTTAGTTTTTATGAATTAAAAAAAAATGTCATATAACATGTCTCGAAAAACAAAAGACAATAAAGATAATTTCACCCAATAATTAACACTTGACAAAACTTTTAAAGTCCGTTGGTAGAAAATGACGACGACAACCGAAGTGGGAGTAAAAACGAAATTAATAATGAAATGGAAGCTCAGAATTTGGCGGGAGAAACACTAGAACTCACAAGAATGCTGAAAGAGCAAGCTATGAATACCAAATCTATTGTGGGCGAAGATAATAAATTATTAAACGAAATGGATTCTTCAGTAGAGAAAAATTTGGGAAACTTGAAGCAGGCCACTCATGGCGTTGAGGATATTTTGAACTCGTCGGGGTCTAGTCAGGAATGGAGATTTAATTTAATAAAAATGTGTTATACAGGCCTCTCTCCCTAACTGGCACAGATATCAACCCCCAAAAAGTGTACCAGTAAGGGCTCATCTTTATACGTTTGCTTAAGAAAGCTACATTATAGATTAAAATTGCTTTATTCTGTGATTTAATTCGAATATTAACGGAAATTTTTTGTGTATGACTTACAGTATGTATACAGTATAAAACAAAACAAATACATCGAATCTAGAATTCTAATAATGTATGTTAAAATACAAAAAAAAATCAACTTGAACTCGCTTCAATTTTTCAAGACCATAATTCTTCGAGGGAATCTTTGAAAAGTTATAAAAAGTACGTTTTGAGACACTCTGAAATTTTGTCTTTGGGACTTTCATAAATAAAAGCAGCAGTTCAAAAAAAAACCTTAAAACTTGTTAAAGTTAGGAACACATTGAGCACCTCCAAAAAGTGTAATCCGATACCAGTTTAGGAGTTTGTACCAGTTAGGGAGCGACGAATGTAAAAAATAAGTTTTATTAACATGAGTGTGATGGTTTTATGAACAAAATTGTCATGGATTGCAAGATTTTTTTTGTCAATTTAATCGATTTGTTATTGAACTTGGTCCAAAGTAAATCAGAAAGACTATCAAACATGGCATTATAACATGAATTTCATAGCGAAAAATTCCACATAAATGATTTTACGGTGTGAACGGTTCAAACGTCCTTATAAGGCATTGATTAATTTTCTCTTTCTCGAGATTTACTAAGGTCGTGTCTGACGATTTTTATCGACTTTGACAAAAAATATATTTATAAAGAAGGGTAAAATGTCAATTTTACGAGCCTAATGAATACCAAAGAAACAAAGTGTTCAACAGTATAAGGGGTTATTTGAAAAAAGTTCCATTTTAAAATATATTTATGTTTATTCGCACAAGATTTTTCTAAAATTCAGGAAAAACTGTCAGTTGATAGACCATCATACGCACACTATATTATATTTGTGCCAGTGGTGTGTGTTTTAAATAATGCTTACTTATTCCTCAAAATAGTTATTCGAAATAAAGACCCCCTTTGGGCGGGGCGCTTTATCACAGAATAATTTATTATTTTTTGTGGCCCAAATTTAGCTTGAAAAACCCATTAAAATCCGCAAAATAATTTTAAATAAAAATATTAGTTTATGAGCAAGCAATTCAAAGTGAAGTCAGATACAAATGCAAAAATAAAACAATGGGGTCTTTATCACGGTCACGTCCAAAAAACACGACTTACAATCGTACGTCCTTAAAAAATCACCTAATTACAAATCTAGAAAAACGTTCACAACCCGCTTTAACTTTGTATCAAGTTTTAGACGCTCAAGTCAATTTTTTTGTTTGATTTAAAAAGAAAGACCATTGTCGACAAAAAATGGTTATTTAAATATTTATAAATCGAACATTTTGCTCTTTCATTCTATAGAACAAGAGAACACTATTATTTACGACTTTTTGTTAAGTCTCCCATTCTCAGTATGCAATTTTATTCTGCGTTTTCATCATTTGGATTTTTATGATCGTCATCATAACCACAGTGCCAAAATTGAATTGAAGAAGTTTGTAAACAAAAAAATTGTAATTTATACTTTTGCGTGCAATATCTGTCTTTATTTGAGCTAAATCTGGGCTAAAACAAATGTCAAAAAATGTGATTTTGGAAGGAATTTAGAATGAAATGGTTTTTGATTGCGATTTTGAATGTCTCGATTTATGCAGATATTAATAATAAGAATATAAACGAATGGAAATTAGAAGAGCAATATAGAGAAGGAGATGATTTGGAACCAGACGATTTGCCAGAACATGAAAGGCCAAAGAAGCCCATAGATGTTAATAATGTGAGTGTTTTGAGATAATAAAAGAAGGACATCACTTATTGAAGGAAAGACTTTTCTCATCACAAAAGGGGTGAATTAATCTTCATCATGGGAAATGTTTTATATTTATTTTCATAATTTGTAATAAAAAATTCATTATTTTTTTTGGCTCAACTCATTCAATTTTTTCCAATGCTAAATTTTTAGACATATTTTGTAGAAAAAAAAAATAAAAAAACATTTTTTATGCAATTTTTAAATTTTATTTTTTTCCATGTGACAACATTTTTCGAAAAATTTCTGTGTTTTCTATGGTATTTCATAAAAAAACAATTTCCATGGTAAAGATACCCTCTTTGGGACGTGAGTTTCTTGACGGACTCCAAAAAACTTCAAGGTATAGAAGGTATTATCTTCGATATGACAAAAGTATGCAGAAAAATTATTAAAAATCGAAAATTTAAAACTTCGACTTTTTATATGTGCCAAAACCAGTTTGTCAAAATATTTATCTTGAATTATATCTCAAGCATTTCTGGTTCTTGAATTTTAGCCATTTTGTTGACCCGAAATCGTGAAATGGTCGTTTTCGGGTCAACAAAATGGCTAAAATTCAAGAATCATAAATGCTTGAGATATAATTCAAGAGAAATGTTTTCACAATACTAGTTTTGTCAAATGGCACATCTAAAAAAGTCAAATTTCACATTTTTTTAATAAATTTTGGAGGTGTCAAATTACAAAAACAATTAGTTAAAAAATATCAGACAAAAAGCTACCTTTGGCAAAAATATCAAGTATTTTATTTGCACCATCGTTTTTCGATCTTGAGTTCTGGATATTTCCATTGATTATCTTTTACTACGTAAGCAAAATGGGTCAAGTGTTTAGCTCCTTATAGTCTCCTCAATAGAAGGTCAATCAAGTGATTTTTATCAGTTCGCTAATATTTGACTATTACCCTATTCTAACAAATACCATAAACAAATAAAAATTATGAATAATTCTAAATGAATTTTTCAAAATAAATTGAAAAAATTTATGCAAATTAATTTTTTTCATAAAATATTTTTAGCTCGACTTATCAAACCCTTTATCTGTTGTTGCTGAAACTAAACATGGTCAAACTCTGATGGTTTTTGTCGATATAAGAGGACAACCGACTGAAGACGAACGCGATCAAATCACAGTGATCTGGGAAGCTAATCTAATCAATGCATTTAATATCGAAGCTCAACGATTTCCGATCGCACCAGCAAGGTATGTTTTTTTTTGTATTTAGAAATTTAAATAATGGATTATATTTATGTTAATTATTTGTAGCCAATCTGTACCCTTAGACTTCGAATAAAATATGATTATAATGTATACATTAGCTATAGCTCCTGTCGTGAATTTTTTGCGGTGGTTTTACCTTTATAATAATTCTTTTTTTTCATAACACACGTTTTTTGATTTTTTTTCAAATTTGAAATATAGAAAAATAAGGTGTTGATTTTTGTCAGAAAAACTAATGCCGGTGCTTTTGAAATAACGTCTAATAAGGACACCCTACAGGCCAATATAGACAAAATATTAATAAAACCCACGATTTTCATTTTGACGTGTCTCTCTGAAGGAACAATATTGACGAGAACAGAAGATATGCACTTTGGAAATTTTAAGGTGAAAAGAAAAAAGGTCTTCATATTATTTTAGTTCATAAAACACCCGTTTTTCCTAAAAATTTTGACCGAAGAGCAAAAAAATGTCTTATTTGTCTAAGCAGACGTTTTAGTGTCTTTTTGCGTTTTTTGGGCGAAAACCTACGCATTTCAGTAAATTTGAAAATTTTCGTGCGTCTAAAATCTGGCTTATAAGAACAGCTCCTTAGGTGGTTATTTTTTAGGAGCTATTTGAGGTTTACGGCTCCATTATTCGATTTTTTTAGACCAAAATTTGTCTTCGTGCTTCTCAGCGGACGTTTTTTGTGCGTCTAAGCGGACGTCTTGAAAATTTGTACCGTCCGCTCACACAAATACGACAGTAGATAAATTGCTTCGAAAAAATGTTAAAGCATTTTTGAAAAATAAGGGCCATATGAAATTTTATAACCGCCCTACCAATTTATTTTACTTTTCCATGAAAATTATTGTTTTCAGCATTATTGAACTTGAAGTTAAACTTTTCCTCTATCAATTGAGTAATTAAAAGAAAGTTCGCGTGACTTTTTTTATTTTTGTTTGCCACCACAGTGTGGGAGGTGAACACATATTATACTTAGAACTAAAGTTAATCCATTCAAAATCGATATGAATAATAAAAAACTACTGTGGTTAGCTTTTTGAAAGACAAATTATGATTCACAAGATATGCGCTAGTAATCACTAGCATTTGACAATTTAACCTATTCATGTATTTTTTCTGCTGTGTTGTCGTATGTTTTTTTGCAATTATTCAATCGAATTTGATAACATAAAATTAATACGAGATGAGAGAATAATTATGATTTTGTATACAATTTTCATAGAAAAATTCAAGACGAAAAATTGTCGGTAATCTTGAAATTACTTATATTTGTATGCAAAATTGATCAAATTTCAAAAAGGGTCGTGTAACATGTTCGAAAATTGGAAGCGATTTACGATCAGTATTATTTCTGGTGCGGTGAGTTTTGCGACAAAACTAAAATTTAAATAAATGGAAGAAGGGGATATTTAGGCCCGACGTTGCGCGTTTGGGTTTGAGCAATGAGAGCACCTGAAATAACGGCGTTGACCTATCGGGGTCAAATACGAACGCGCAACGCCGAGCCTAAAGATCTATTTATTAGATATAGAAAGTGAAAAACCTAAAATGCTTGGTTGGAATTTTATCAAGTGGTTTACTTTAAGTATACTATCATTTTTTACAGCATCGAATACCTGTTTAGTTTATCATCCAAACTCCCCAGAAATTGCAGCAGTTAAACTACAATCAATAAACAAAAAACTTATCAGAGAATATTTTGCTGTTTTTGCTGGAATTAAAAATAATTGTTTCCATGAGGCTGTTATCGGAGAAAATCGACCACCAAATTTTCATTCGGGAGTTATGTATTTTGGTCAATTAGGCCTCACTTATCAACTTTTTGAAACTTTTACTGAGGCGCTATTTTTATTGCGCGTAAATATTGACAGGGACCTTTAACAAAAAATTAACAACACTTTAAAAACATTTTTTACAAATAGAGACTGACTTTAAATATTGATAAAATGCAATTCAATTTCAAGACAAGGTCCAAATGGACAAGGTACAATTGTAAAATTTATTTTCTTAATTTTGTGATACAGTAACATAATTATTTTTTAAATTTATTTTCAATTATATTTTGTTCGAAACTTTTTTCATTAAAAAAATATTTTGCCGTAAATACTACATTTGTCGTTTTTGAGCGATTTAGGTTAAAAAAAGCGACAATAACTTTGATAGTGTGTTTTTCACAGTCCCGAAAACTTTTTAAATAATAAATTCTTCAATTTCAATTTATTGAAATATTTGTGAAAGTTACATTTCTATCGTCATTTTGACCTTTCGAAGACAAAGCTTAAATCTTATTTTTAAGGGTCATCTTCAAATTAGCACGTGCCCAGCAAGTTCTAGAACTTGCCGATATGTTGCGCCTAGAAGAACGTTGCTATTCTTTCCAAGTAGAACAACAGCTTTATTTGTGTCCTGGTCACCCTCAGTGGGATGCCAAAAATCCCGGGATATCAAAGCAGAAAATGGAAACTGATAAAACTTGGAAAGGAGATGATTGGAGACCAAAAGGTTGGGTTGAGAGATTAGAATATGTTTTACCTACACAAGCACCACCAAAGCCGACAAAAAAATCTACGTATAAATTCAAAAAAGGATTTGCTAAGAAAACGAAAACTGAGTTATAGAGATTAAGGAGAGATAATTTGACTCTAGAATACTTGTTCAGAGTTCAAGTACCAATATTTTTTATTAAAATATTGAGTTTATTTTTTTGATATCAAAAATTTTCAATAAGTTTTAGATGAAATTTTCGGATATATTATGCCAAAGGTGCACAGCGGGAAGTCAACAAAGAAAGCAAAAACCCAAGGATAAATTTAATTTGGAATTTTTTCCACAAATGTTCTTTAAAACATAGACGCACCTTTCAAACAAGTAATCAGTTAACTAGCGCAAAAGTCTACCGCTTATTTTTATGATCATTTTTAGAGATTCTTTATGTGGACAAAACAACCCGCTTCCAATAGACAAAAGACAAAAATGAGCATGTATTTATAGACACATTTGACAGTATGACATATCCCTCCCCCGTTTTTTGATAAATTTCCTAGTGCGCACCCTACCAATACCATTATTTGAAAAAATACTGCAATTAAATGCCTTCGGTTTCATAGAGACCACTTT
Source organism: Oikopleura vanhoeffeni (assembly GCA_004367855.1). NCBI lineage: Eukaryota > Metazoa > Chordata > Appendicularia > Copelata > Oikopleuridae > Oikopleura > Oikopleura vanhoeffeni. The sequence continues at coordinate 208,741 of SCLH01001047.1, read as the reverse complement.
TCTGTTTCAAAAACTGTAGGGTTAGATGCAATTAGTTATAATTATACTTTCCAAATGCTAAAAACAAACTATCAAAATTACCTGCTATGCCAAATTTTTATTATGACAACTTTAATATGTAAAAACTGACATTTACATGATTTTAGACCCAAGGGATGATTTTAAATATATTGACGGACAAATTATGAAGCGTAGAAAATGACAGAAAACGTTAATGAAGGATATATATCAAGTAGAGTACAATATCTTGATGACACAGACCCATTCTCAAGGATTGAATCAAAAAATTTCATGTTTAAAAATATTTCACTTATATAGAGCCAAATCCATCGTTCTTTTTGAGAGAAAATCAAGAAACCATTCAAATCATAATTCATATCGAA
>SCLH01001047.1:193708-206885 GCA_004367855.1 Oikopleura vanhoeffeni | reverse complement strand
CGATTTCCCACTAGCAGAATGTTTAGCCGGAATCCATCGCCTCCTTATGGCCCCTCATCGCCTCGCCGACTGTACCCTCCAATTATCCCACACAAAAGCCTACTTAGGCCCGGATTCACAAAAAATAATTAAGAAAACTCATTTCATGTTATAAGCTCTGATTTTTCGTTTTCTAAACGCAAGGTCTGAAAAAACGGACCATAATATAAAACAAAAAAATTCAGAAATTTTTTCTAAGTGTTGTAAATCAGAAAATATTTCACTCTCTAGCGCTCGAACGGTTTATAATTTGACCATATGGTTTATAATACCACCATTATAGTTTATTTTTAAAATTGGGTTGCAAATATAATATATGGTTTATTAATAACCCATTCATTAGGTCTCGAGTTCGAGTCTCATTGACTGCCACATATACTGGAAGCAGTATGTAATCTGTATTTACTGAGTTATTTCTGTATTACGGGTTATTAATAAACCATTATAGTTTATAATACCCTTTCCAGAAGTGATGCTAACTATTCATTTGGTGCTAGTTAAAATTTGATACGATGACCTTGAGATCAAATAATAATTTTCAAATCCTGATCATGGGAGTCTTAAAAATGAAATAAAAAATCAGAAAATACCATTTTTTTAATTGTGTCATACCATGTAATACTCCTAAAATCAGTTTTTAAATATAATGAAATTAAACTTTTGATAATTGTTTTGCTCGCGGTTAACTTAGTTTACCGGTTGGTCCAGCATGCCATGCAAAAAATAAGAAAAAAAAGGCAAGATGCTATAAAATTTTCATTATGGTCCAAAATTCATGAAGAGATCACATGTATTTCTTCCGATCTCACCGATCACTTGGAAGCATTTAAAAAAAAAACGGACCTTTTTTTAAATACTTTAAAATTGCAGGTTTTGTAATAGGTTGAAGCATCTCCTAATCGCCTCGCCTACTGTACTCTTCAATTATTCCACACAAGGGCCTACTTAGCCCCGGATCCACAATATTACAGTTTCAAGATTTTTGTCCAAAACATTATTTTAAATCCGCATTTGTAAATTAACATCTTTCAAGTGGCTCAGAAGATCACAAAAGACTAAAATAAAATTTACTCGAGCGGAAAAACTCATGGTTAATTAGAGATTTTTAAGCTCTCATGGTCAGGAAAATCAGATTTTTTCTTACTAAATAAAATAAATGTCTTTAAATTATTGAATAGAAGCTTTTGAACCGTTTTTATTTTCAAAATAGAGAATAATTGCCCCTTGTTAGCGAAATTGAAATTCGAACTTGCTCCCCATTCTGTTCTCTTTCATTATGGAAAAAATAATGAGTGAGAAAGAGCGTGTAAAGGTGGTTTGAATTTTATAGTCATTTTGATAAATGTAATCTTCTTAGGAGATTGGTTAAAAAGGGAGAAGTTTTTTTATCTAAATTGTCGCAAATTATAGATAATTGTAGCACATGAATATCCGTGTTTTTTTTCTGATTTTTACATATACTCAAGAGAATTTTAAGAGGCCTTTTAACAAGCTGAGTAAATATTAAAGATACAACGTTACTATTTCAAACAATACGAAGAAACGCATTGTTGATTTTTCTAGCAAACATATTTTTGGATGATAAGTTGTAATTCAGACTTCATTTTAATAATAAGTTAATTTTAAAATTTTCTAGTCCCACCATATTTGAATTTACTTGAAGTGATTGATATTTTTACGTTACTCGACGGTAAGATTTGAAAAATAACCTTACAAATTTAATTAAAAACTGGAAATTTCACTTTTAAACTACACTAATCTTATAAAAATAAACCGATATATTCTAAACCGGAAATAACCGAGATTTTTTAATTGGTTGTTATCAAATAAATTTCGGTGAGCTCATCATTACATGATGTAAAAAAGAGCACTGGTTTCCGAAGTTCAAAAAAAATTTAAAACGAACAAAACAAAGAAAAATAGTTTTTTACTTCAAACTCAGACAATTTGCTATAGAGAGAATTTTGTAAGCTTCATATATTGACCACGTGACCTGTAATTAGCGATCGAAAATTTTTGCGTTGAATATCAGTATTCGGTGATTTATCGGTCCTCCGGATAATCGTAAATCAAGAAAAATTATACTAGTAGCAAATTTATCGAGTATTCACATGGGTAAACCGTTTGTGCATATCTTGTAACAGATACGGTATCTGCGAAACCACTTTTTCGCTAGTGCTAAAAAATTAATCAAAATTCTAAACCATAAGCTTTTTTATTTGGATTTTTATGGATCCGTTTTCAAAGACCTTGATGCATCTATTGACGAACAATCCGAAGAATTCGAGGGGTTTGGCTCGGATCGGCGCCATTCTGTGATATTACGCACGAAATTATCCGTCCGTGTTCATTCTTGTATCGAAAAATTATATAATTCAAAGGGCCGAGATTTGAGAAGAGCTCTGTTTTCTTTGAAACAAATATTTCAAGATGATGAAGAATTAGTGCATGAATTTGTACAAAGAGATGGACTTACTTGCCTCGTTAAGGTCAGTAAAAAAATGATAAGGGTTGACATTAATAAACCTGAAATTAATAAAAGATAAAAATTTAATTTTTCAGTAAGAAATTTGCCACATTTGTCTTAAGCGGTCGTTTTGCGCCAAAATCTACTCTTTTTAATCTATAGTTTTTGTCCGTCTCCGCGAACGTTTACTGTCAAGTGAATCACAGTCCTTGACACCTTATAAGTCCAGTTTCTCTAAAGAAAAACTTTGTAATGGAGATTATCGACCATGAATTTTAAATGCAGTCAGATTTTTCTCTTCAAGCAATTTTATGCATGATTAATTTCTATCTTCTTAAAAAGTTCAAGAAATTATCGGTATATGTCCCAATTTATAATTAAACCACAGGTAATAATTCCGACCGCGTCTGCTTAGACAAAATTTGTTAGTACATTTTAAAAATAAAATCTGATTATTGGTTTCAAATTTCAGTCTCATATATTCATATTAAAATTTGACACCAGGAATCATGATCATATTTATATTGAATTTTCACTGAAAACCGTGAATTTTGAAGTTTTACTACCAACTTGATTTAAGAAAAAGACATTTGTTCAGATTTCTCAATTCACTGCCTATTTTTATTATAAAACAATGCGTGAGCTAAATTTTGGACACAAATAATATAAGTCAGAAATTCATGTTTTTGTTTAGGGTGAGATATAAAGTTTCACATTTTCTGCGTTTTTGTTCAATTGTCTTGGGCAAACTCTGAACAAACTCCACATTCAGCTTCAAGATCAAGTAGAGTTAAAATACTTTGTCATATTCAGTTTGATATAGCAAACTAGTAGCACCGTAGAAATTTCGTGATATCTTAAATAGTTTTTTGCAAATATGCAAAAATTTTACTCCAAACTTTAAAATCGATATTTTAAGATTTCACTTCCAAAATCCGTTTCTTGATATTTTTTTTATATCAAATGTTACAACACATGCACAAACAACTTTTTAAAAAAATTATATAAATTTTGAATAGTTTGAGGTATACTTGAGCCTATTAATAGGCTCTGGGTCTCCAAGGTTTATCATGAATGATTTTGTTTACTCTTGTTTTTTAGGAAATTTTATGAAAAGATAGGGTGAAGCCAGTTTTATTTTTTATCGAAACTACTTTAATTATTAAACGATATATTTTTAATCGAACTGGGAGACTTTCTGCGATCATTAAAAGTCTCAAGACGTCACAAAATTTAAAAGGCGGAGAAAATCAGCCAAAATTAACAAAGAAATAAAAAATAGTATAAGTACAGTGTACTTAGTACACTTATTTGCACCGAAACTATTGTAGGTGTAGTACTTCTACACTTATATTACTTAAAAAGGAATGTCAAAATTCTTGCATTTTTTATCAAAAAAAGATGCCTTTATCATAAAATTTAAAATAGTTCGATCATATACAAGTACATGTATATACAGTAAAGTGTTTTAGAAGGACGCGTCCCGTAAGGGTTTTAAAAAAGTACTGTCATACGAAAAGTACTTTACTCTACTTTAAAACGATATGCCAAGTATAATACATACTAGTATGTTACATACGTATCGGACCATGGCGTATTTTTAAGAATAGTTAAGTACTTTTTGCAGAACAGTACTTATAAAATCCAAGCGGACGCGTCCTACTAAAGGGGGTGGTGTTAGTAATTTTTGGGATTTCAGAGGCTTCGTACAGTTAGAAAAAATGGCAGACTGGACATTTCTGAAACACACATTAGGAAGATCTATCTTTGATCTCGCGATTCCATTTGACAGTTTAGTACCACTCCCACAAACCATGTGGTTAACCGCGGTTAAACACGAGTCCCTCAGCTTTTTTCGAAAGAAACAAGGATCCTAGAGCTTATATCGGAAAGTTTTGAAATTTGGTGAGAATTCGGAAAAATTATCTGAATTTTAAGTGAATCGGTTCTATTTTTTTCGATTTTTGCCTCAGGAGTCAGCAATCTGGTTGAATGTGCCAAAAAAGGGTGTTTTTTCGACGTTTTGATAAAAGGCTTTTTCTGTGGAAATGCAAGCAAACGTCATTTTCGGAATGTAACAAGCCCTAGGGGTGATGAACATCAAATCGGTCGTACTTTTTCTTAATTTCGCCCTGATTAGCTGTAAATCGACAAAAAAAGTGCGCGAAAATGACATTTTGGAATAAAAGTGATAATTAGAAAATTTAAATGTCACCAAAAGATTCCTTAGGTATGATTTGCTGGAAACGATATAAGCAACTATAGTCTGATTTTGACCACAGCGGATTCTAGAAAAAAATTAAAGTTTTTCCTTAAAATTATGATTTTGATCTCTAGCACTGCAGTGCACTGTGTGTGTTGAAAATCAGACCATAGTTGCTAATATCGTTTCCAGCAAATCATACCCAAGGAATCTTTTGGTGACATTTAATTTTCTAATTATCACTTTTATTTTCAAAATTGTCATTTCGCGCACTTTTTTGTCGATTTACAGTCAATCAGGGCGAAATTTAAAAAATGTAGCGACCAATTCGATGTTAACCATCCCTAGGGCTTGTTACATTCCGAAAATGACGTTTCTGGCATTTCCACAGAAAAAGCCTTTTATCATAACGTCCAAAAAAACACCCTTTTTAGGCACATTCAGCCAAATTCCTGACCCCTGAGGCAAAAATCGAAAAAAACAGAACCGATTCATTAAAATTCAGACAATTTTCCGAATTCTCACCAAATTTCAAAACTTTCCGATATAAGCTCTAGGATCCTTGTTTCTTTGAAAAAAACTGAGGGAATTGTCTCCAACCGCGGTTTAACCAGATGGTTGGTGAGAGTGGTACTAAACTGTCAAATGGAAATCGTGAGATCAAAGATAGATCTTTCTAATGTATGTTTCAAAAATGTCCAGTCCTGAATTTGTCTAAACAATACGAAGCCTCTGAAATCCCAAAAATCACTAACACCACCCCCTTAAGACACTTTACTGTTAATAAAAGTGTTAAAATCTGTCAGTTAAAGTAGTTTTAAGGGGGTACTGGTCGCTGGAATTGATTTTCCCTCGATGAAAACTCACCCAACCAGGGCTTCAAGGATATTATTCAGATTAGCCAGTTTGTAGAACTAGCCTTTAGCTTGCGTAATATATGTGCCAAAAACTTTATTGGCATGCATACACACTCCCAGACACATAAGCGAGACAGGGAGACCTAACCCAAAACGGCAAATCTATCTCCTAGGTTTTATTTAAAAATAAATCTGAAATTCAACTTAACCTGTATAATTAGTATTTAAAACTTCTGTAGAGCGTTTTTTGACGGTAAATGACTTAAGTCATTGTGCAAGAAATATCAGCCTTGTCATTGTGCAAGAAATGTCGCCCTAGGCGACATTTCTTGCACAATGACAAGCTGATATTTCTTGCACAATGACTTAAGATCAATTAAACATTATGACTTTTTTATGGAGTAAATCACAATGACAACTTCGTCATTTCTCACACAATGACCTGTTTTTTCAAGGCCATTCTCACACAATGACCTTTTTTTCAAAAAAATAATGACCCTTTTTTCAAAAAAATAATGACTTTTTTTTCCGAAATATAATGACCTTTTTTTTCAAAATTTTCTAATGACCTTTTTTTCAAAAATATAATGACTTTTTTTTCAAAAAATTATTATAATGACCTTTTTTTCAAAAATATAATGAACCTTTTTCTAAAAAATTATGATGACCTTTTATCAAAAATGTAATGACCTTTTTTTCAAAAATTTCTAATGACCTTTTTTTTCAAAAAGTATAATGACCTTTTTTTCAAAATATAATGACCTTTTTCCAAAAAATTATAAATGACCTTTTTTCAAAAAATATAATGACCTTTTTTCTAAAAAATTATAATGACCTTTTTTCAAGAAAATAAAATGACCTTTTTTTCAAAAAAATTGTAATGACCTTTTTTCCAAAATTCAATGACTTTTTTTCAAGTAATATAATGTCCTATTTTAAAATAAATGTCTTATTATTAAGGTTTAGGCCACTGGGATCGAAATGAGGGGTTTTTGAAACTCACTTTTCTGACCATTAAATGGCCCAAAAAAAAATTTTTTTTGCTCGGAATCGTCTTTTCGGTGGCGAATACCCCCGATAGCAAATAATGTTTATCAACAGTTTTAGTTGAGTCTGTATGATTCCCGCAGCGCACCCTAACCTAATAAGCCATTCAAAAGTTTTACCTTGAAGTTATTTTAGCAAAAACGCAGATTGGGACTTAAAAATATACATAATGTAATATATATTTTTTTTTAATTTTTCAAAAATATTTTAGCTCATGAATAGCATGGTTACTACTACACACCGAGATTCAGGAATAGTTCGAATCAAACCCGGACATCAAATCAAGAGATTGAACTGTATCAAGAATACCCTGATTCATCATATACTGAAAGTATAGATGCTTGCGGGTGTGGATTGCTAAAAATTTTACGCTTTAAATTGTATCATTCAAGTTCTCGCTAAATTATGTACCAGTGCGTACAACCAAATACTGGCATTTTCACTATATTTTAATACCTTAAAAAATTATGAAATGTGTCGTTTTTGCTATTTGGCCACTAAAAAGTAAGATGTGTTTATGTCAGATACGAATCTATTTCTAAGTAAACTGTTTTTTTCAAAGAAATTTCAGAATAAGACGAAAAACTTGTTACTTTTTTTGGAAAAAATTTATGCTTAAAACGTTAAGGTTAAAAAAAATATTGCGTTTTTTTTAATCCAATATAAGTATTTCAATAGCTTTGACATGGAGGTGGATTCTAATGCATCAAATACTCCAGAAGATAATGGAACAATGACTCAAAATTGTCTTGAACTCATCGAGTTCATAAACGAAAGTGGGTTTATTAAAAGTCCATGATATCCTCGGAAATTGAATTGTGGGAAACCTTAGATGAGAACAATGGACATGCATTAACAAAAAGAAAACTTTCTCGGACATATATTAAAAAGGCGCTCAGCGAAGATAAATAGTCAAAGACTTAAAAATATATTCTTATGTCGCAAAAAACTACGAGAATCACAGCTTTCACTTTCGAAGCAATGGAAAATAATTATTTTAGTAATTTTATCTGTCTGAAATGTGATAATTAAATTAACAACAAGTCATTATTATTTTTCGAAAAAAGGTCATTATGATTTTTTGGGAAAAAGGTCATTAAAATTTTTAGAAAAATATGTCACTTATGATTTTTTTTGAAAAAAAGGTCATTATAAAATTTTTTGGAAAAAATAGGTCATTTATAAGTTTTTTGAAAAAATAGGTCATTAAAATTTTTGAAAAAAAAAGGTCATTTTAAATTTTTTTGAAAAAAAAGGTCATTATAAATTTTTTGAAAAAAATAGGTCATTATAATAATTTTTAAAAAAGGTCATTTTAAATTTTTTGAAAAAAAGGTCATTTTTAAATTTTTTGAAAAAAAGGTCATTATAATTTTTTTGAAAAAAAGGTCATTGTGTGAGAAATGTGTCTTGAAAAAAAGGTCATTGTTGTGAGAAATGTGTCTTGAAAAAAAGGTCATTGTGTGAGAAATGGCCTTGAAAAAAACAGGTCATTGTGTGAGAAATGACGAAGTTGTCATTGTGATTTAATCCATAAAAAAGGTCATAATGTCTATAAGTGCTAATATATTTCTAGAATATGCGATAAAAACCACCGTTTTTTGGACTTTGTCCATCGGAAATCTATCTCCTCCAGAAGGTAACTTAAAACCTCAAACTCAAATAAAAATTTTTGAAGATCACGTGAAAAATTTCCGAAATAAAATTAGCTTCGATTTTTTCGAAAGTAGATCAAAAAAAACCACAGAAACACTGAAGAAAGTTGGTTAACGTCAAACTGAAATTTTGAAGTTTTAGTGCTTAAATTTAAAGCAAACGTTATTTTTGAACTTCATTTTGAAAAAAATACTTAGAAATAAATCGAAAAAACGCAAAATTTCGAATTTTTTTTTTGATAATTTGGTCAATAGTACACTTTGTAATTACCCCAAACCAATTTTGAGCATTTTCAATGCCTCATAAACCAGCGACCAGTACCCCCTTAGGGGAGTACCCCACGGACGTTATATTTCAGCTCTCAGACAAAAAATTCAGCTCTCTTGAAAAAAAAATTTTGATGTAAAAAATTTCCTATTTTCTAAGTATAAGTTTCCTTCTACTGGCTGTAACTTTTAAAGTTTTACCGCCGTTGACGCTAATTTTGGTTACATTAGTTCACTCTTAATTAAAGCTTGAGAATCAAAAAAAAATTTCGAAAAAATAAAAATTTCGAATGGTTTCTTAGATCCTGAAATCGACGTACACCACGAGGATTATATCTCGGGAACCATATGTGGTAGAATATTAATTTTTGCTGAAACGGTTTGCTTACAAAAATTTAATTTTGACCTAAAAAACTCATAAATTTGCAAAATTTCCGTTTTTTTCTAAGTATTTTTTTCCAAAATATTGACTGAAACTCGTGATATAGACATCGGATCTGACTAATTTTTTTGCCATTTTAAATTTGTAATGCTGCTACATTCGTAAAAATAAATTATTTTCTAAAAAAATAATTTTGCAAACCTGAGAAAAAAACATATTTTTGCCGAATTTTGAAGTAACCTAAACTTCAAGCACCTCGTAATCATAAACTAAAACAAGGTAATCGAAAAGTCCTCGGATATATTCTCCGAATATGTTCGATTTTGAAAAAAACGCTTCTCAGGAAAATTTTTTTTTTGACTTCAGATGTTTGAGTTAAAATGTTTTCGCCGTGATGTACCAAAAACAGCCATTTGAGCACCTTTTCAACGATTACGGACCAAATTAAAATGATATTTCAAAATTTTTTTTGGATATTCTCCTTTATTTTTTTAAATTCATTCATATCCCCACGAATAAAAAATCTGTTATCGCCTCGGCCAATGAAAATGTATTCAAAAAATGCGAAAATCAACTTTCTGTACTGATCATACAAAAAACTTTTGGGTATTTTTTTTGAAAAATTTAGACAAATAGCTCGTGGGTCCCAGAACATGAAACTCAAGCAACTTTTATTTTAGCTCAGAACAATAGTTTGAAAATCACGTAAATGGCGTGGGTACTCCCTTAACCCTTGGACGTTCGAAAAAAAACTTCAGTGGAGGCACAAAACCTCATTTGAGGTTCAACTTTGTGATATAGTGTGATAACCAGACATGGGATTTGTCTCATTTTAAATTTTTAATAGAGCAGAAGGCCAAAAATTCAGAATAATTAATCAATTACTAAAATAACCTTTTGGGGTACGTAAATAAGCAACGAAAATTACGTTTTTAGCCTTTTTCTAAAAGTCTGGAATTTTTTCCATTTTCTCTATTTTTTCAGAAATCACTCGCGAAAAAAACAAGAGTTTTAGCAACAGTAGAGTCATATTATAATAAATGAAAGATTCTCCAAAGACTTTCCTAAAAACTGATCTCCTCAGAAAATTTCTGCAGTTTGACAGGATTAAAGGATTAGTGATCAAATTTTTTTTGGAGAAATTGGCCAAAAAAAGTAAGAAAAAATAACTTTTGAACGGATCATCTAAAATAATTTTAAGTTAGATTTTTGAACTCTTGGAGCAAACTCTATTTAGGATTTTGCTAATTTTATGTTTAGAGCGCTAATTCTCCCCTTTTGAGACGTTTTAAACTTTTGAACGTCCAAGGGGTTAAGGTAGTTTTAATAAATGGGTTTTCTCAACTATCCAAAATTATAGGGATTCGAGATGTCCAAAATGGCGTGAACTAAAACATAAATAATACAATATTATATCGGTTAATTTATGATCTAATTAAATGGCGGAGTTGATTTAGATGGAAAAACGAACCGATGTCAAAAAGTTCCCTCGATTAGGGTTAAGTATAAAATTTCGGTTCATAGACTATATAAAATGTGCTCTATGATTTTCAAAGTTTAAGTAAACAAATCATATCAATTCATAAATCTGCGATAGAAATTAATAATTATAACGGGGTTTATTCATACAGTCCCCGTGTGTAAAATTCCCACGAGAATTACACAAATTTCATTAACCCCGAAATAAAACGATGTTAACCAACCTACGCGATAATTTAAATGGCCAATACCGACCAAGCTTGAAGGGCTTAATAAAAAATATTTACGCAAGAAGTATTATCGAAATCGTAATGAAGATCCATTGGTCAGACTAAACTCGTTGACGCGAATGAGTTTTCCGATTTTACATATCAGGCACTGTAATGAATCGTTATATCGAAGATAATCCTTTCACCTGCCTTTTCACTCCCGCGTCACAACTATGACGTCCAGAAAAAGAACAGTGACCAATCAAATCACACGATTCTAAACTAAGTTAACAGCCGTCTGATTTGAATGACCACTGTCTTTCTGACGTCACAGTTATGACGCGGAGTGAGAAGGCAGGAGAAACTTGTGATTTGCTCAGAAAGCTTTAAACATACTTCTTCAGATTTTTGATTCTCTTTCGAGTGAGGTAATTTTGATAAGAACCTAAAAAATTTTCTACAGAGAAACTTTTTAAGGAGGTATAACGAAAGATTATAGAATTATGGTGGATTAAAACAGATTAAAAAAATCTCAAATAATATATTTTTTCGGTTCTGTTTTAATGGTCTCAGATTGCAATTTAAATTAGCTACATAAGCAAAGGCTGAAAATTTCCACAACCGTTAATCCCTGGTTTTCCCAAATCAGATACAGTAGATAGCTTTTAATGGGAACGCCAAACGGGCTCCAACTTTGAAACATTTTTATTCAAAATAAATAATAAAAAATTTTAGATTTTTTAGTATATACGAATCTTTTTATATTATAAAAAACTAAAAGAAAAAAATACATGCGACTAAACCCCTTTAAAAATTAAAGACAATTTTTACAAAATAAAATGTCAATCATTCATTTTGTTTTTTTGCCAATTTGAAATCAATGTTTTCAGGTAGGATCGGAAGCTGATCAGAATTATCAAAATTATATTTGCGTGCACTGGGCCAAATCATGATTCTATGTTATGGTATGACGGGTGTTTCGGAACACCAGGAAACTTTAAAATGGCTTTATTCTCCTTCTGTCCTCCAAGGTACTTAATTTTAAATTTTAATATTATTATTTCCCGCGGATTAATATCTTTTCACGCCACATTTTGGCACCTTTTCACGCCGAATTCGTGTAATAAATCGGGCTAGTTTCGTGTAATAATCGTGATTTTTATTTTCGTTTGGTGGTTAAAAACCGCGTTTAAAGCTCTTGGTTTGTTTTGTCGAATTCTCGGAAGATAATTGTTCTAAATTTCTAGACGCCATCAGGGCTATTGATGAAGCCAGAGGTAAGTTAATAAATTATTTTGATAAACTGGTTGTCATACTCTGATTTGTGAGTTTTTAACAAATATTAGGAAATTCAATCGGAAATTTTTGATGCAGTCTAAGATTAAATATTTTAAGGAGGTTGTTNAAATTAAAAAAAATATAAGTCAAAATACTGGTTGGAAAATTCTCTACAAAAAAGGTTGATGATAAAGTCTGTTTGAAAACCTTCAGATATCGCCACTCACTCCCTTAGGGGGTGGTGTTAGTTATTTTTGGGATTTGGAAGGCTTCGTACGGCTGGACCGATTAAGATGAGACATTTCTGAGGGGTACAAATGGAAGATCTATCCTTAATCTCGGGATTCCATTTGACAGTGACGTACCACTTCGACCAACCATCTGGTTAACCGCGGTTAAAGAAGCGTCCCTCAGCTTTTTTCAACGAAACAATTTTAACTTTCAGGTGCTATTTTTTCGATTTCGCCCTCAGGGTCCAGCAATCGGGTCGAAGGTGACGAAAGTGGCATTTTTGAGACATTTTGTCTAAAGGCTTTTCCTGTAGAAAAGCTGGAAATGCCATTTTCGGAATAAAAGAACCTCAATATATCCCAAAGAGTGTCCAGGAGCTTTTCTTTGAATTTCGATCTCTGTCAATCGTGGAAAAAGTGCGCTAAAATGGCAATTTTGAGAATAAAAGTGATAATTAGAAAATTTAAATGTCACCAAAAGATTCTTTGAGTATGATTTTCTGGTAACGATATTAGCAACTATGGTCTGATTTTGACAACAACGGATTCTAGAGAAAAATTTAAGTTTTTCATTAAAATTATAATTTGCTCTCTAGCACTGTGTGTATTGAAATCAGACCATAGTTGCTAATATCGTTTCCAGCAAAAAAGACTCAGGGAATCTTTTGATGACATTTAAACCTTGAGCACTAAAAACAGCGCCGCCAAGTGATTGAACCAAAAAATATTTTCGACAAAAATTTCCAGCGTGAAAAACTTCCATAGATCCCTTAGTTTCATGGTTATGGGACTTTTTAACAGATTGCTGAATTTTTGCTCGGAAGACCTAGTTAGATCGAAAATGATGCAAGTGTACGATCCGATCTAATACAGTTACAATTTCATCTCCCCTCCGATACGATCCGATCCAATAAAGTTTTTATTTTACCTCACCTCGATCCGATCCAATACGATTTTTTTATTCTTCATGCCGATCCCCAGGTGAGACCTTATTCTGCGATTAAGTTTGTAGAGCTCAATGGCGCCCCCTACCGAAAACTAAAAAACGTCTAATCATGACCAGT
>SCLH01001047.1:176506-193499 GCA_004367855.1 Oikopleura vanhoeffeni | reverse complement strand
GGTGGAAAAAAAGTGGCTTATCATGACCAGAGGACCCCGTAATCGATATTTCATACAATTTCTAGTTTGAAAGTAATTTTTGTTCGAACTACGAAGTCATAAATGAACACGAAAAATTCGATTCAATAAACCCTTTGCAGGGGGGCAATATCGCCGAAAGTTTTTTGGCAAGAAAACTCGGCGATATTGGCACATTCGGCGATATTGGCCAATTTCGGCGATATGGAAACAAAAATAAAATGTTTCGTAAGCGTTGATAATGACGTCATATGTCAAACAATTTTTCAATTTTAAAGGAGTTTACGATAGGTTTGAATGAAGTTAATCACCGAAATGCGTAGAATTATAAAGTCAATCAAACGCAATCAAATAAAAGTTGATACGAGTAGGGGTTTGGGAAATTCAATCCTGGACGTGACGCATACAAAGTAATTTGAGATATAAATCTCAAAACAATTCCAAATTGGCGATTTTGCCAAATTCGGCGATATTGGGCACTTTTGGCAATATGGGAACAGGAATTATTTTAGCTAAAAATCGTTATATTGCGAAGGTTAAATTCGGCGATTAAAGTCTATTTGGCGATATTGGTCTCCCGCCCTGTTTAAGATTCGGGCTAATTAAGAGTATGGTGGTTTCTACATTTTCTGCAGTTATAATGTCATAAAAATGCACCAAATCAATCGTTTATGTTTTAAAAGCACAAAACAACCCAAATAAGAACAAAGAAATTTTCGAAATTTTTTAGTTTTTTAGATTTTTTTCTGAGTATTTTTTCAAAATTTAGTACAAAATAAAGCATGTCTTAATTTGACCACTAAAACTTCGAAATTTCGGCTTGACGTAAGCCAACTTTCTATTCAGTGTTTTCCAAGCTTTCTTTTGATCATACTTTTGAAAAAATCGAAGCACAATTTTTTTCGGAAAATTTTTCACGTGACCTTGAAAAATTCATATCGCTTGCTGAAATTTGAGTGAATTTTGAAATTTAACCTAGGAGGTCATAGACTTTCCGATGAAAAAAGTCAAAAAAAAACGGTTGTTTATCGCATATTCTAAGAAAAATATAGCACTTATCGACAAAAGCGCTCCTCAAAAGTTTTAAATACTAATTATACAAGTTATATTAAAATTAAGGTTTATTTCAAAATAAGGCCTTAGAGGAGATATATTTTCCGTTTTGACTTAGGTCTCCCTGTCTCGCTTATGTGTCTGGGAGTGTATGCATGCAAAAAAAATTTGACACATTCTTGAAGCTTTGTTTCGCTAATATTTCATCGAGAATATGTCAAATTAGGAACCACCATACCATTAAATATAACAAAATCAACTCGTATTTTAGAAACCTTAATTTAAAATTTTGATAATGCCTTCATAAAAAAATCGTTACCTTTCTTTCATGGTTAACGGGGTCGTTGGTGTTACATTCAAACGATTCGATTTATAACAGGGGAGGCCAAATTCGCCGAAAATTTTTTGCTAAAAAAATTTTGGCGATATTGGCACATTATTTCAGCTAAAAATCGTTAAATTGCGTAGGTTTTTTCCGATATTGGGCCGGCGTCGCCCAGCGATATCCCCTCCTTGTGATACACAGTCTATTTTAGACTGACCATGACACACTTACGAATTATACTCGAATTGTGTACAGTTTGTCAAATTTCAGCAAGCTTGTATTTGCATAGCTAGGGTTTCCACCATTAAAATCGACTAATAGAAATAATGGGTGGATTGTTCTGAAACTTCTTGGGGGTGAATAATATATTGCAAATTGGAAAAAAAAATTATGAAAAAAAATTTTGGTAGTCACGTGATCAAAATATATCGAATTTTCGTATTTTCAGTATTTAATTAATATAAAACAGATGCCAAATCGGTAGTTTTTGGGTCAACGTCACTTATGAATGAAATTAACACACTTTTTGGAAAAAAAATTAAAAAATTCAAAACTATGATTTTTTGGCTCCAAAACCTCGATTTNTTTTTTTTTCGAAATTTTTTTTTCAACCAAATTTTTCGAAATACTTTGAAAAAATTTTGAAACCCAACTTTCAAAAATTTTTTTTTCATAAAAACAGCCTAAGCCAAGCTCAGTGACTAGATTCATCATCACTGGAATTGATGTATCTTTCATTCAAAAAAAAATCTCAGATGTTTGGGCGTGTTTGCGAGTTTGGGAGCCAAAAAACCCCCCTATTTTGGCCAAAAATACGATTTTTCGAACTAAACTATCATTTTTTTGAAAAAAAAGGGATTTTAGAAAAAAAATGTTTATATCAAAAGACGCGCAATAAAATTTCACACAAACCAGTATATGTTGAAAATCAACCCTAAGTGGTCGATTTTTGCCGAAAATCGATTGGTGGAAACCCTATGCATAGCTTAAGGATTACTGGAAAGAAAACAGAAACATTTACTTACAAAATTTTAACGACTCGGAGACTCTCAGTGAGACTACTTTGCCAAACGCTATGCTTATTTAGCTCAGAACATTGTTTATGCACCAAAAAATGAGGTGACCTTGAGTTAAAAAAAATTATAGTACAGAAATGCAGAGAAATTTTCTAGTAATAACTTTGGGATTTATTTTTCTTGCTCTAGGAGTCGGAATTGGTATCGGATATGGCGTTTGGCATGCTGAAATATTAGATCCTAATACTGGCGATGGACTTACAATAAATTTGAACGGCCTTGGAAAAGTCAAGGGTTTTTATGATGAGAGATACAATTTGAAGTATTTTTTAGGTAAACAATTAATATTAAGTTATTTCTACTAAATTTCGTTATGCAAAAATGCGTAGGGGCCGACAGTTCACCACTATACAGTTAAAAATTTGCTCATTTAATTATAATTTTTCGCGAAAATACAAAGTATGGATCAAATTTTATGATTAATGGATTAAAGGCTCTTCACCGACAGATCGCGACTATTTAAAAAATGCGAAATCCGAGCTTTTATTGGCTGGATATGCTTAAATCTGCAATCCAGGGTTTTATTGGATGCTAGTATCCCGCGTTGTTTGTATAATTCTAATAATCACGAATTGTCAACTAAGGGCTCCTTATCAATATAGACAGCTCTCAATGTGTGAAAAAAATGTAATTATCACGTGAAATCTGTATTTGTGATTCGAAAATAGAAAAATTCACCGCTCACGCAATATATAAGTAACGTTGATGAGCAGCAAAACATAATCTTAAAAGTCATGGATATCTTGAATTTTGAAACAAAAAATTTTGGAATTTTACGGAAAATTGTTTAGCAAATTTATTTGTTGATTAACTTTCATTAAGGGATTCCATTTGCCGAAAACCCAACAAGGTTTGCTGCACCTGTGCCGAAAAAGCCTTGGGATGACATATTCCAAGCAAGATCATATGGCAAAAAGTGTCATGGAAAACATGATGATAATGTGTATGATAATGGAACTGTTACGTTTCCAACTTCAATGTCAGAAGATTGTTTAAATTTGAACGTTTATGTGCCAGCTGGCCTAGATTCAAATAAAAAATATCCTGTTTTAGGTTCGTAAAAAACATATCAATGTCCATTCATTTAAAAGTTTAAAAACCTCTCATTATTGTTGGCGCGATAGAATTCAAGCCATATCCTAGCCATTAATATGAGCAGTTGGCGTGGTCGATGATCTCGTAACCTAGGTTTAATTCCCGGACTTCTCAAACTTTTTATATGGTAGTAGCCCCCGACATAATCATGTGAAACTATAACATTTTTTGAAGCTTGATTTAAAATGAAAACAGTCAAGATAAATTCTGTTGGGATCTCAGGTTTTTTCTTAAGCTCACCTAGACCATTCAAAATTCTTGAATTTAAAAACAAAAATTTCAATCGACCAAGTACCGGTGAAATTTCGGTTTGAGCTGAAACTAAGATCGCAAAAAACAAATATCACATGCTGTTTATTATTGTGGCTAAGATTTAATAAGTTAAATTGAATTCAGAAAATATCATTTTTAATATTTTTATTGGGTCAAAATTTTCAAACACCCAATTGAGACCAAAATTATACAATTTTTCGTCTAAATTCTTTTTAGGAATATTTCTCCAATAATCACTCTTGGAATTGAAAAAGTCCAGGTTGGGTGAATTAATAAAAATTTATATTTGGTTTTAGAAAATTATTTCAAATCAAAAAATGAAAATTTGAAAAAAGAAATTCAATCCACAAGATTTTGAAAAATAAAAACGAAAAAATCGTAATTTTATGTTTTTGAACCCCAGAAAAAATAATATCCACAATCTGTCATTCTGGATCAATTTTCTTTCTATTGCCTAAAACTGATATATTTGTATTCAGTTTATTATTATGGTGGTGCCTATTTCTTAGGAAGTAATAGAGATAGAATAATTCAACCAGAGATCTTCGCCACTGAACATGATATAATAGTAGTGGTTCCAAATTATAGATTAACCGGCTTTGGTTTTTGGCAACTTGAAGAAGGAGATATCAGGACAAATTGGGGAATCTTGGATGCTCAACTTTCACTGGAATGGGCATTTAATAATATCGAAAATTTTGGAGGTGATGCAAGTGATATCACAGATTAGGAGATAAACGTACCGGTAAATAAACAAAATAATTATTATAGTTTGAAAACTTTTTTTACCTTTAACGACCGCATAGAAAATTTCGCTGTTTATGCTGATTTTACACACTTATGCCTACGAAGGAGACTAACTATAAGAGTCACCAGCGGTGACATATTTGATTTTTGGATGTTATTTTTTCAGACTCATTATTCCCACAAACCTATCACATCCAGAAAATTAAATAATGTTTTTTCCGCAGCCCTGTCATTCAAGTCGTTGCAGAATAGACGCAACTTACTTTGCAGACAAAATGACGTCAAATTCAAACACGAATCTATAGATAAAGAAATCTTATCTAAAAGATGGCTGTTTTATTAAATATCAAAAAATTGTCACGCAATGTCGTTGGTAGCTCATTTTGGTTCGGTTTCTATGGGATAATTATGCTGCATTGCTTGAAAAAGTTTGACTTATTCACATAAAATTTATAGACGTGGAGTTTTTTTTATTTCAATAGTTCTCCTGATTGAAATAAGCGATTAAAAATGAACTACTGAAAAAAAATGGTGAAAAATTGGATTTCAAAACACAATTTTTATCTTTCATAAAGTCAGTGGATTTAGTGCTGGAGGTCAAACGTCACTAATTTTATTAACGCTTGAAGACAGCTGGAGGCACTTCACCAAAGTTATCACTCTCTCTGCTCCAATTGGAACACCTTTTTTGAACACATCAGAAGCACAAGAGCTTTACAAAAGAAGCTCTGAACAGTTAGGCTGTCTTATAGAAAATGATTCTGGAGAATTGATACAGACCGGAGTATTTAAATGAATTTGAAAGAGGATAAAATTTTATTTTCATTTAAGACTTTTTTCCGTTAAATAATTTTTTATTTTTGTTGTACAATATCAAATTATTTATTAATTATTTTCACCAATAAAAAATTTTTGAATATCCACTTTATTTTTTCAATAACCTGTAACTGAGCTTACCGTGCCTGAGGAGCAAAACTCCAGAAGAAATTTATATGGCTACTCACGGAAATCGAACACATGCAAGCGAAATATCATTACCTTCAAAAAAATTCACACAACTGATAGAACCATATGGTCCGGTTATTGACGATGTTGTTATGTCAGGATTTCTACGTACCTTTGAGGTCTTATTTTGAACTCAAAGCTCCTATTTACGAAAAAATTATTGCAGTCAATAAAATTAGAAATTTTTGTTTGAGATTTTATTTTCAAAGCTCTCAAGTTTCACCAATTTTATTGGAATCAATAAAATTGAAATTTTACGGCTTTTGTTTGTAGTGAAAAGAGTTTCAAATGGCGTCGAGACTTAAGATGATTCGAAAGCATTTTTTACACAAAAGACTTCAAATATGGCCTTACATCACCACATTTTTTATTTGATTTTGCTTAAAAATATAGGAATTGAATTTAAATCCCATTCAGGACATCTCATCCTTTTGACGCTTTAAGAGAAGGCAGAGGGCGACCAGATTCCAGTGTGTCATTTTTATTCTCATCAGATGAAGCCGAAAGTTTTGTTGAGCAAATATTTAATTCTCCAGGAGATGAAGAAATGTATTGGCTTGAAAAAAGCGTTCGAAGAGATAGTAGAGTGTCACTACAAGACAAGGTTGAAAATATTCTCATTATTATCAATGAAAACTTGAGCTTTATAAAAAATGACGACGATCGATTAAAACAAAGAACTTTCTTAGTCTAAAAAAGTAGAAATTTATGATTAGTTTGAGAACAAACTTTTAAATTCAAGTTAGATATAGTTAACTGGACTGTCATGTGTGTGTTCATTAGCACATATCCCCTATTCACACTTGTGTTAATATCCCGGCCCTGATTAGGAAACGTAGTGTGTTTTTAAGCAGTAGGGCCGGGATATTAACAAAAGTGTGAATAAGGGATATATTTGGTTTGTCGTTTTTCTTTAAATTTGTATTATGCGCTAGAAAATTAAAAAAAAAACGTTAAAGATATCAAATGCCAATCAAATGCGCACGTCAGCTTGATCAATTTTTTACAAGAAAAAATCAAAAAGTTTTGAAATAGTTAAAAGAAATAAAATTAATAAAACAAGCTATTATATTATGGTCTTTCAAAATAATCTTCCAAAAATTGGTCGTTCAACTAAAAAGTCAACTGTGAAGTAATTTTAATCAGAAAAATGTAAAGCACAATGACCAAAAAATTATTGATTTCAATTTATTTGACCTCTTATTAGTTTACGAAGCTTTTATGAAATTTTTTTATGAAGAAGATGCTCAAGATTTTCTGGATCTTGAAAGTTTGGACTGTAGATCAAAATGTGAACAAGAAGATGGAATCAGAAATTGCGATTGTAGTTACATGGCCTCTCAATTTGTCACAAATGTTATATGGAGATGTCATTCACAAGAATGTTAGTTTCAGAAAAAAAAATTTAAATTTTTAGAATCGGAGATTTCTTATTTGAATACAGCAGTATCTTAAGGTCAAATTAAGATTTTAAAATTTTAGTACCTAATTTAAGTACCTTAGGTACGTAAATTAATTGGTGTGAAAATTAATAAATTTGATTAATAGTCATGATATCAAAAAATTTTGTCAAATTTTTAGCCGCTTTAGTGATAGAAAGCAAAATATTCCCTCAATTTAACATTTCCAAAAAAATTCGAATTTTTTTTCGCTTTAAAATCTTTTGTCGCAAAAGTTAATATTTTGTAGTCATTAATTTTTGTTGTGATTCACACCTACACACTGAAGAGCCAAATAACGATATTTGGAAAAAAAATATATAAAACTAAATATTGACGATAAAAATGTTTACTGTCAAATTAACCTATCTTAAATTTTCATTTAACATTGGTTTCCAGTTTTTCCTGCCATTGATGCAATGTATTCAATAGAACTAAACGTTTCGTTTCCTATTGAGCAAACATTGGAATGGTGGGATGTAAATTGTCATCAATATTCTTGCCATGGAAATGCAGAATATTTTATGTTTGGAAACGAAATAAAATCAAGAGTTACTAAAAATGTAGATCTTTCATTTGGGAAAGAATTTCGTGATAAAATTGCAAATTTTGTAAAAAGTGGAGATCATAATTTGATGGAAAAATGGGACGACCGAAATATCACTAATTTTATTAATAAGGGTTCTAATATAGTTTGGTTTGGTAATCGCGACAATGAAATATGTGAACTTTATTTCGATAAGAATTTATGGCTTCTGCATTGATTTTTAATTATTATGATTTTGTGCTGTGAATAAATAAATTTTGCTGCTAAACTTTGTCACAATTTGTTTTGAAAAAAACCAACATCTTATGAAACAAACACTATTTTTATTTATTTTGAATAATACCAGACGATTAATTTCGAAAATCAATTATTTGGACTGAGATAATCCAGCACTTGTTAAAAATCCAGATTTTGAATTTAATTGATAATTGCTTCCAAAATCTGGATTATTAACAGGTGTGAGATTATCTCACAGTTAGTTTTCAGCATTTGAGTATTGACCGCTCTTTAAGGGGTGGTGTCAGTGAATTTTGACATTTCAGAGGCTTCGTACGGTCAGACAAATGCAGACTGGACATTTTTGAAACATACATAAAGAAGATCTATCTTTGATCTCGGGATTTAAGCCCCTTTGCTTAGATTGAGACTCTTTTGATAGTTGTTGTTTGCAGATAGACATTTTTTGTGTACAGCCTGAGTTTTTTTTTAAATGGGCCATTTTTTTCACCGGTCGGCTAGACAGGGAGATTGAATTACCGTCAAAATTGGGCATAAACAATGACTCATTGTAACACATGACTTTTTGGGCCATTTTTTTCACCGTGTGGAAAAAAATAGCCCAATTTGATTAATTAATTTGAACCAATCAGAAACTAGTATTCTTTAATTGTTCAACAAAGAACATTTTCGGAAAAAACCCCTAATTGTGATTCAATTAATTTTAACCAATCAGGAACGAGCATTTCTTTAAAGGTTCAACAATGAAACCTTTATTTATTTTTTATAAGTTTTTCAGATTAAAAGTCAATTCTAAATTTATTTAGCAGTTTTGAACAATCTTTTCGTGAAGATTTGTTTTTTAGCTTGGAAATTTTGTTCTTATAATCACTTAAAAGAGGTGCATCGACTCGAGTCGATTTGACTTACGAAAAATAATTAGTAGTAAAAATGTTTCATCTGCCGGATCGCTGCCACCTCCTTAATAGCTTCATTACGTTGAGTTTTTTTATTTACTTCTCTAAATTTGTTGCTTAAGTTAGGGTTGAGTCCAACCGTTGGACATGAAATAATTAGTATATAAAACTGAAAATTACTTGAATAATATTTTGCGCAAACCCAAGCTATATATTCGTGTATTGTTTGAACATCTTCTTCAGATAAGTCGTATTTTTTTGGTTGAAATTGTTTCGCGACAATTTTTAAAGTTATGTTTCCCACTCATGTCTCTCAGTTAATAATAAATTAAAATAATTATTTCATAAAATAATATTTTATTCAAATACTAGAACGATTTTTCAATGTTCCAGGCAAAATTGGCCATTTTTTTACCGGTTGAAACAAATGGCCAATTTTGCCTTTGTTGTTTTGGGCCATTTTTTCACCGGTCAAACGCGTCTAGCCGACCGGTGAAAAAAATGGCCCAATTAAAAAAAACTCAAGCTGTACAAATTTTCTGAATTTATCAAAACAAAAATGCAAATCTAGCAAGAAAAAGTTAAATAAATTAGAATGGAACATTATAAGTTTGCTTGGTGAAAGTTGCGTTTTTATTAACCCTATACATTATTTTCAATAAAGTTTTCGAACAACTTCATTGAAATAACATGGACCTAGCTTTAAAACAATTTTTAATACATTCCAATCTTTGATTTTCTCGTTAATTTCATCGAAAAAGAACACTGCTCATCCGAAGGCGGTTTCAAGCAAAATATGTAAAATTTCCATGACAAGAAAATACAAAACAAATCCTATCGTTGTTCACTTTTATTGTGAAATTTATCAAATTGTCTACGACAATTATTTTAAAAATCAAAAAATAATAACTGGAATTTCTATGAATTTGGAGAAGGGTTCTTTCATTAAAAAAAATAAATTACATTGTAAAACATATATTAAGCAATTCTGTTCACTTAAAATTAAGGAAAATAGAGAATTTTGACAAGACGTTTGATACGTCAAAACCAACAAGACGATTTTAATTACAAATCATAAAGTACACAATGTAATATACTCGACTAAAGAATACGCAAGTCAATTTGCTTATTTATGACACTTGTTTAAACACCCTGTAAATATTGAAACCCTAGATCTTTAAATTCCAGATATTTTTTAACACTTGATGAGAAAATGGGAAATAATTCGGGTAAAAATAGAAGTGATGAAGTTTCGGATAGTTTCATGGCTAAATTGCTTGCCAATGAGCTGAAATTATCTCCAGAGCAAATTATGTTACTGAATCAATCTTCTGATGTCAAGTTAAGTTTTAATTTATTCTTGAATAAATAATTTTATTCGCGAAACTAAATTCAGTGCATTTTTATTTTTCAATTTTTATAAAACTTCCAAAGATTTTGTATTCTGACCTGAAAAATGCAAATGAAAAAATACGGATCGCTGAAATGGAAAATATAGTAAACTCCAAGTTTAAAAAGAATGATTTGGTATTCGAAGAATTACAGAGAAAAAATTCAAACCAGGCTGAACAACTTTGTATTTTGAACAAAGCTATTAAAAAATATAAGGATGAGAAAGTTGTTCAAAATAACAATTTGGGCCTAAAAAGTGATGCTCTAGAAGATTTGAAAAACCAACTGGAAATTTATGAAAAAGAAATCGGTGAAGCAAAAAAGTCTTATGAAAATCTAAGAATTAAACACACAAATCAGTCTCAGCAAGTTTGTAACTTGGTAACCGCCCTCGAAAAATACAAAGTTGAAAAACAAAGCAACAATTTACAACTAGAAAGTATGGATTCAGAAAAATTGAAACAACAAGTGGTAACTTTTGAAATAGAAATCGGCGAAACAAAAAGATTATATGAAAATCTTAAGATAAAACATAAAAATCAATCTGAAAATGTTCTTAACTTGCAATCCGCTCTTAAAAAATACAACGATGACAAAATTGTTCAAAACGACAATTTCCAGCCGGAAAGTGCAAATCAAGAAAAATTGAAAAAACAACTGGTAACTTATGAAAAAGAAATAAGCGAAACAAAAAGATTGTATGAAAATCTTAAGATTAAACATAAAAATCAGTCTGAGAGTCTTTTGTTCTTGCAAAATGTTCTAACAAAATATAAAGATCAAAAAATTGCCCGAAACAAAAATTTAGCACTGGAAAATTTGGCTTCAAAAGAATTGAAAAAACAACTGGTAACTAATGAAAAAGAAATGTGCAATACGAAAAAATTGTATGAAATTCTTCAAATTAAGAATAATAATCTGCAGATTAAACATCGTATATTGGAAACCACTGTTCAACAATTAAAGGAGCAGAAATTTGTTAAAGACACCAATTTATACTTGAAACATACGGCTCCGGAAACATTGAAAAAACAACTGGTGATTTATGAAAAAGAAATTGGTGAAACGAAAAAAATGTACGAAATCCTTCAGATAAAATATCAAAATCAGTGTGAGAAAGTTCGTCAATTACAAAATGCTATCAACAAATATAAAGGTAAAACAGTGACTGAGAACAATCATCCACATTTGGAAAATTTTGCTACAAATGAATTGAAAAAACAATTGCAAATTTATGAAACAGAAATTGATGAAAAAAAAACTTTGTTCGAAAATCTTTGTAATCAACATGATTCAAAGATTTCAGAATTTCAGAATAAAATTTCCATTTTAAGCAACAATAATTATGATCTGACTACAAAAAATATTAAGCTCAAACGAGAACTATTCGAATCAAAAAAAATTAGTGAGGCCCAAGAAATAGTTTACTCTGATGAAATTACAAAAATTGGTGTAAAAAATTTGGCTCAACTTGAAAATGAGAAAAACAATAATTGTTCACTTCAATCTGATTTGGAACAAGTACGCTCAGAAAATTCAAAAATTAAAATGAAATTAACGGAAACTGAGCAATTTTTGCTGGAGCTCAAACCACAATTAGTTTTAAATCAATTTGTGGCGAATAGTATGAAACTTAATAATAAACGAGAAGCATTCTCTGATGAAGAACAAGAGCTCAAAATATTGGAACATGAAGTTATTTCAACTCTTCAGTTGTTACAATACCAACTCAATATGGCGGAAGCAAAAATTACTGATTTCAAAAAAGAGTCTGACAGTTCGAATTCCCACTTGTTCTTGAATTATGAGAAGAAACCTGAAATTCTTCTTTCAAATTCGCTTATATCTGAAAGTTTGATTCCTGAAATATTAATTCCCGACAGTTTAATTGGCCTATTCCCGAAAGCTCCCGGAAAATCTGACGAAAATCTTATTTCGTGTAATATGTTTGTTCAAACTGATGATTTACCAAATGAGTTGAAATTAAAACAACAGTTAATTAGAGAAAATGAAAAAAACATTGTTTTGGAAGGAGTTGTTAAAAATTTAGCAAGAAAAAACGAATTTTTAATAGAACGATCTGAAGAAATAGAGTGCCTGCGTCGCCAGCTTGCCGATAAAAGTTGGAGCGTGAAAACTCTTGAAAATAACCTCGATGATAAAACCAAGAGAATAATACAGTTAAATTCGAAACTCAGAACGCAGTGTTATATTTGTAAGAGAAATGTGAGGACCAGTTTTTGTGACAATGAAATATAAAATTTGTATTTTTACATTCCTACATATCCTGTTCAGATTGAGTTAACACAAAAACTGAGAGGGATCAGTATGGTGTAGAATAGGAATCTTTAGCGATGGGTGATAGGACAGGCAGTATGATGACCTACCAGGGACGTTTATTTTCAAGTCTAGTTCTCCACCTTCTCAAACGTCCTGACAACAAACGTCCTGACAGTTTCTCAAACGTCCTTACAGTTTTTCAAACGTCCTGACAAAAATTTCAAAATGATACTACAATATTTCCAAACGTCCTGACACTTCTTCAATATTTTCATGTAAATGAAACTGTGCTTTTTAAATAAACTAATCCTTTGTGATGAATAACCAGCTATGTTTAGTGTTCACAATAGATAATAATGTTATTAGAGTGGCCGCAGTGTGCAGCATTTCTGGGAAAGACTGAAAGTCAGAAAAAATCAAGATAGCCATTTTGTAAGAAATTTAACGGTGAATATTTTTTTCAAATTTTAAGAAAACAATTTTCAAATTTTTGGCGGTTCCTGATTGGCTAAAAAAAAAGTTGCTTGAACGTAACTTTTGCCCCCGGAAATGAAATCGCAGGGTTGAGTTACGTCAGAAAACTTTTGAAATTAAAAAAAAAATCAAAAATCGGCATTTAGGGTCAGTGAAAATCGCAAAAATCGTCATTTTTTGACAAAAAGCGGAGAGCTTTAAGTTAAGTTTTAAGTATATATATGGTAGCCCTAACTTTGTTCTCCATAATGAGGCAGAAATAAGTGTTTCTGGACCCCAGGAAAAAAAAGTTATGGCGAGAAGTTTTACTCTGGCGGTTTTTTTTAGCGCAACTCGCAATTGGAGCTAATGTTCTCAAAAACAGTACATACGATTCCAAAAATTTTAATTGCATCCCACAGTCAATCGGGTGATACAGAGTCTTGTCTTTGTCTCTTACCGATTGACTGACCGGTTAACCGATAATCGACGAAAACATCGGTAAATTTTAGTTAATCGAGAACTGAACATATTATACCTTACAAAATATGGTTATCGGGCTGACTTTTCGAGACAAATTTTTGGCAATGTTGATTTTGACATCTGACACCACCCGGTGGCTGTAATCAGCACATTATATTATAAAGCTGGTTTAAAAGGATGACTTTTGCATGGGTTTTCCTTCCCTTTTTTACGTAGGTTTAAGCAAAAGATAGGCAAAAAATTGGGATGTGGATAGAAAATCTGGCCGGGGATGATCTCTTTTCCAACCCTGGTTATAAATCAATAATTCTACGTTCAAAAAGTTCCCGTAGGCCTCCTAGAATCATATTGTTTCTAACTAAAGAGCTTATCAGTAATAAATAGCGTGTCCACAGTGTTGACTCAAAACTGTTCACATTTTGGCTTTCGGAAACGATCTCATTAAGTTCTTAGATATCTCAAAATGAAACATTTATTGAAATCGGACCACCTTTTTTCAAAACATTAAAGATTCATAATCAGATTTTGATCAAAAAATGGAGTTTTTTATTCAAAAATAGCACAATTTATCAAAAAAGAACATCTTCCGTGTTGTTTACAACAAGCGAAACCAAGCGCAGAGCTCATTTTCTATAAGGAATGATTAACAAAAACGAAACTGAGAGAATTTTTTAATATTTTTAATTTTAATTTGTTTAAATCAGGAATTTTTTGAAAAGCTTAATTTTTGGGAAAGACTGAAAGTCAGAAAAAATCAAGATAGCCATTTTGTAAGAAATTCAACGGTGATTATTTTTTTGAAATTTTCAGAAAATGATTTTCAAATTTTTGGCGGTTCCTGATTGGCTGAATAAAATAGTTGCTTAAAAGTAACTTTTGACCCCGGATATGAAATCGCAGGGTTAAGTTACGTCAGAAAAAGTAATTTTGAAATTAAAAAAATCAAAACTCGGCATTTAGGGTCAGTGAAAATCGCAAAAATCGTCATTTTTGACAAAATCTGTTTTTTTTTCAAAAAAGCTTCAAGTTTAGTTTGAAGTATATATTGGGCACTTTTGGCAATATCGGCACTTTCAGCGAAAAGAGGACGAAAATAGATTTTTGGGCGTTCGAAATCACGTCCTGATTTGTAAATGTTTTCGATTTAATTATGAATTTAACGATAGATTCGAGTGAAGTAAAACAAAAAACGTACTCCAGCAAATAAAATCAAAGGAAAATTCAAAAAAGTAGATTTGAGAAATTTCATGTTGAAATTAACGTTATTTATAATGCACTCCAAATAATTTGCAGAAAAAACCTCAAACGCTCACACAATTTCCGTGCTAAGATTACTGGCAGGAATTTGGCTGAAAATCGGTAAATTGCGTGGGTTTCAATGTTCAGATTGTTCGGAATCATCGTTTTGCATGTTTTCTGATCTTTTATTATGTATGACTGAACTGCCAATCAAACTGCGGATACAGTTTCCTGCCAATATATTGAAATACCACGTGACTGTATAAATTAAATGACAGGGTTCATCATAAGTCGAAAATTATTCACAACTCGAGTTTGATGCAAGGATAAATTATTGTAAAATTAAGTTATAGAACATATTTATAAATTTCTGTGAATAATTTCAGAAATTTTATTGAATGTTAAAATTAAGCAGTTAAAATTAGCTGTTAAAATTAAGCAAATTGAAGCAGTGAAAGAAAGTTTTCATAATTTCCTTCAAATCTATCGTATCGTTGATTATTCGTTAAGTTTTCCATAATTGAACAAACTTCAGTATTGAAAAAATTTGCCTCAGTTATATATGAGTCTAAATTGTAGATAGCCACAGTTTCTGTTTGAGAATCAAATGCATTCCAAGACATATAACCAGTTTTGATAAACTCACGATACACATTCATCAAGTCCGCGCTTAGGTCGAGAACGTTTTGTGGAATATCGAAGTGTTTGAGTTCTGGATCCAGAAGATAGGCACCTTCAAATGAACCAAAAATATACTTAGATACGGATAACATTATAGTCTTCAATTTAAACAGGCTCACTCAGCATCAATAAACAACTCTTCACATAAACGACTGTGTCATGACATGTCAATCGGTACATACTGATTTTTTTTTGAAACTGGAGGAGGGCAAAATCTTGCATACTATTTTGACATTTTAGCGCCAAAGATAAATAATTCAGCAGTCAGTTTATTTTCAAACCGTCTGCAATTAATATCCTTTAATAAATTCAAATTGATTTATTTAGCGTCTTTGAAATAGATAAAACAGTGGAATTGTTTTTACAGAAAAAAACGTATAAATTTGACCTGTGAAAACATTCTACAAATATTCTGAATGTGGAGTTCACATTGTGAACCTTCAAAAATATACATCGACATATTTGAAGACACTTAAAATCCTAATTCATTTATAAAAATTTTCCAAAAATTCATTTATTGTATTTTTATTATTTTGACTTTACAAACTGGCTTTTATTAACAAAAAAAAGTTTGGAAGACAATTCCAAATGATTAGTAATTTTGAAAAAATAAGCATTATAATTTTTATAAAGTTCATGTGATTATACCATGAGAACGGACGCGCTGAACGACCACTTTGTGCTAATCAGCACAGTTTGAGTACATTGGTTGAGATAACTGTGCGCAAAAAGATCTTTGAAACTTTTATGAGACTTATAATACCAAAAAATACTTATACTTATCGTCAAATCACGACCAATCGTATTTATTTGACCAAATTATTATATCAATGACGGGGTCCTCTGGTCGTTTTTGTCACTTTTTCGGCGAAAATATTTATAAAATTCGGGTTTTGAAAACGACTCATCCGATTGAGTTCTTAGATAACTCAAACTAAGCAGAAATATTCAGAAAAAAAAGGTTTTTAAAAAGATGGTCCGAATCAGACCATTGTTTAAAATTTTTCTTAACAAAAACTGATAATTAACAAATTTCAGTTATCTCATGAAAAAACATATAAAAATGATGCGATTTGGACTTTTTTAATTCAATTATACACTTTATATTTGTGCTCAGTTTGAGCTATTGAAAAACTTAATCGGATAATTCGTTTTCCAAATCCGAATTAAATAAGAATTTTGGCAAAAAAAGTGGCAAAAAACAACCAGAGGACCCCGTAATAGATATGACAAATTTTAAGATAACTTATCTGCGGCCAAAACTTCTTTAGGACCGTTTTAATATCATACTTGGAATTATTATCCTTCCTGAAGTTCTGTCCCGTGGCATGAGTTTTCAGAACAACCGGTCATTCCTGGTGCGGTGGAGACAAACGGCATTCCTGGGTTCATTTGATACATATAGAGATTTTCAACACCCTAATAATATTTTTGATAATTCAAAAAATATAAAATTATAGTTTCTTAATTATATTTATCATTATTTTTTTTCAAAAATATTTTGAACGAAAATAAAATAAATTAGAATTGTACTCACAGCCGTTTTCAACATGTAGCGATTAGAACATTCAAATACGTATTGTGACGTTAAATGAGCAAGATGATCAGTATTGTCGCCATCATAATTTATTCCTTCAATATCAATGAGCTTATTCATTGCAACAACGCCAAAAATTCCCTGAAGTTAACGCATTATTTGAAGCTTAAGGGGGTAGTGTCCGCAAAAAAAGTTGGCCTGAAAATCTAATATAGTA
>SCLH01001047.1:166164-176355 GCA_004367855.1 Oikopleura vanhoeffeni | reverse complement strand
TTCTGATGAGCGGTTTTCGAATAAATGGTACCAAACCGGCCAAAATACAACTTTTCTAAGGTTATTTACTGTATTTTTATAAAGTCAGACAAAAACTACCACAATATTTTTGCTCATTGAGAATCCGCTCAATTTGACACATAAATGAAGTTGATCGGATATGTAATTAAGGAGAAAATGGTACCTCTGTTTTCGACTTTGCCGCGCTCTTGTGGGAGAACCGATGATTAAAAGCGACGAGACCATCACCAAACGTTTTTTTGAGGGCGGTTTAGAACTATATCAGATTTTCAGGCCAACTTTTTTTGCGGACACTACCCCCTTAAACGTCACAATTTTTGTCGCATTTGGTAGCGTGCATTTAAAATTTTGATAACTTTTCAAATTTAATTTTTGATTACAGTTCTTGTTTCCTGGCTTGAATTCTCCGACTAAAACCAAGTTTGCCCCAAAAGACAGAATTTAATACAAACGAAAAGGTACCTTATAAGAATTAATGATCTCAAATATCATTTCAAATTATTATGGTTTTTACCATTTTTATTCAAAAAAAAATAATATAAACTGCTAGCTATATTTGATTTTGAGACAAAAAACGTTTCACTACAAAATAAGCAATTTTATCTGAAATACAGCTTTGTACGTTCAAGTATAGAGAATCTCTATTAGAGATGTTCTTTGACTGATACAAATTTATTTATTGGTACGCCGTTTAGAGGTCCGTGGAAAGCGAGAACTGTTTCAATTTTTTGTCGATTTCGATGCTTTTCAAATTAAAAGTTCGAGACAAATGATATTGAAACTGACTTGTATCAAATTTATATATTGATCAGCGTCAATTCCGCCCGGAAGAGCTTCTGCAGCCCAACCATACGTATCACCTTTATTCCAACCAACAACCATTGGCATTTTTTTGTAGTGACCATTTTTGAATGCAGTTTGAACGTTACCATTTGGGAAAATGTCTTCCGTGCCTGAATTGTTATCAGGAAAACTTTTCGTCTTGTTTTTTTGATATCTATGGTCATTTTNGAACAAAATAGTTTATATATTCTCTAGAACCCGTCAATAACAATAATTTGTTCTTAAAAGTAATGAAAAAATAAGTTGGTAGTATGAATGAGATGTATGATTGGTTCAAAATAATGAAATATGGTTTGATTGGTTGGAGCTTTCAGCGTGGGCGTTCTTCCGTCTCTGCTTGCTCGAAACTTTGATGGGAAATTATACACAATAAATTCTTTGTTTAACGTTTAAAACAAACAGAGAATATTTTTTTCAACTATCTTTCGTGGAATGTATGGCAACATTTCATACGATTCTTAATATTCTGTTTTATTCAATTTTTGAACAAAATTGACCGAGATTAATCAGATTTGAAAGAGAATTTCTGAATTTCATTTTTACCGTTTAAAAATCGAAGGAGATTTTTTTTTAACCGGTCCTTCCTGTCATTATTTGAAGACGTCGTACTTCCACGAAACATCTTTGTTTGATTAAATTTAAAGCAAAATTAACAATTTTTGTAAATTGAGAACATATTTTTACCGGTTTTTTCAGTACGGCACTGGTGAGCCACCCTTCACCAGAATCAAAAAATTTACTTGCAGTTGATAGAGAAGGTTTTAGTATCCAGTATTTTTTTTCTCATTTATTCTTAGCTGCCCGTTATCGACCCTTCCAGTCCAGCTGGAGGAGAGGGCTATTTTCCCCAGCAATTCCAACATTCTACACCCACAACCCCCTTAAACTAAATCGGGTTAGATGTTTTTTAAAGCCAAAATTAAAAAAAAAATTTGGTTCAGAAAAGGATATAAAACCAGTGAACAAGAAATCGAACCGGGAGTCAAACGATTCTCTTCAATCTGACGCGGTAATTGTTTGATTTGTTTTTTAACGAAACAAATTTTTAGCGATTTATATGAAAATTTCAATAAATTAATATTTTGTCAAGAAAAACAAACTAAAATGAGCGACATAGTAATCATGCTCTCAGTTTGTCATATTAAAAAATTATCTCTTTTTCCCGTCATCCTGAAACTTTGCGAATACGTTATCATTTTGGATATAGTTTGAAACTGCCTCATGACTCATTTAATTATTTTTGAAAACAGTCCTACTGGTCTCCATTTCTCAACAAATGTTCCAGCTCCTTCTCCGATATTTGCTATGGTTGCATTTGAGGCATCCTGAATCTCATCAATAGTCAAATCTCTCAGGCATCTCCACATCAGAGGTCCTTCTCGACAACTTGTATTTCTCAAAAACCGGCTGGTGAATCTGTAATAATCAGTCTCATTGGCGCCATATTGTGGCAGCAAAGCGGGCCCAGAGTCGGATATAGCTTGCGTTTGGTTTTATATAGTGAATTTAAGTTCATTTTTATGAAAAGTAGACTTCAATTGAAAGCCATGAAATAAGCTTATTCGATTTTTTACAGCTCTTAAAAAAATAAATTGTCGAAAAAATCTCGCATTTATGTTTCGACTCAAATTTGGAAATTAATTTCTGTTTGCTCAAGCAATTAGTTATTAATAATTTTTTTTCACTTTACGTTCAATAATTTTTTTTCAATCAAAATGAATCTTGAAAATAAAAGTTATCTCTATAGCGCGTATTTGAATCCCACTAGTGTTGTCTTAATGAATTTCTAAGGGTGCTTGATATTTGAGCGCAAAAGTTATAAGAGATATCAGCCTATCAACCCCCGGCCAATAAGGCGGCGTGAGATTTGCCAATAGTGGGATTCGAACACCCGCTATAGAGATCATCCTTATTTTCACGATTTACCTTGGCTCGAAAAGGGATATGTCACTACTCCTTTTAACGTGTGATTTCAACGTTGTGGCTACGCATTCTAACCAAAAAGTGATAAAGGGATATGCCAATTATTTGACCCTGAAAATTTTTCTTGTCAGTCCTAAACTGAGAAATTTTCGAATATAAGTTTTGTTAATGTTAATGAATTCTATTTAGTGTTTTCGAGACATAAAATTATTATATTTTTTCATTCAAAGATTGTTTTTATTCGACGTTTCGGCTAAACAGCCATTATCAGTGTGAGATGTTTGGATGAACAAAAATCGAAAGTTGATTTTTTTTGAGCGCGAAATCGAGTTTCAATAATTAGCGAAAATTACAATTTTAAAATTTAAAGGTGCATTTTCTTGCGAAACTAAGTGATCGAGCCTCAGATAGGGTGCTTTGTTAATGAATTCATTATAAACCAGAGCTTTGTTAATGTATTGATTGGACTTTTCCCATGTTGCATGCATCAAAACTGACAAAATTTTGGATTTGAAATGAAAGTATACTTTTTAAGGCTTTTTCTTGTCAAAATATTTCTTTGTAAATGTTAAAAAACTAGATCAATTTGATTCAGATCCTATCCTGACCGCCAGCCGACTGACCCATCAAGGTGATGTTATCAGGATCGCCACCAAAAGCTTCTATGTTTTCGTATACCCATTTGATGGCTTTTTGTAGGAATAGTTAATTTGTTTCTTCAAATAAACGATTCAAATTAAAACAAATTAATTGCCATTTAAATGAAAAAACCTGACTAAATGCAGTAAAAAATATTTTTTTAACGTTTTTTATGAAAATTTCTTATACTCTTCATGGTATTCTTATAAGGTGTTATGTACAGTGGATGAGACCAATGAGCAACACACGAGCTTTTAGAAAAAGTGTTGCCCATCGATCTCACTGTTTCCCATTGGTCTCACTGTTGCCTATAGATCTCACCCACTGTATGTAATCAACTGCATATCTTCTCACTAAAGGTGTGAAACTCTAAAAAATTTATGTTAATTCCTTTTTCGAGATAAAAACTGGTGAACCAAAAATGACAGCCTCTTCCGGTCTTTTTAAAAACTTTAAAACTTTTTTTATTCGAATTTTTTTTAAAATGACAACTTTTATATTCCTAACTTGATTCTGATCATAAGCGCCAAAATTACCGTTAACACCATCTTCGTTCTTAGTTTCCACTGCAAAAAATCCAAAGGAATTGAGACGATAGTTAAAGTTAACAAATACAAAGTCTGGATAGTCACTAATCCATTTGGTAGGTTGAAACATTGGAAAGTCACCATAAAGAGAGGATAGTCCACCTCCATGAATAAATAAAATTACTGGAACTTTTGATTGTTCATTGATATCAGATGGTTTGTATACTGTTGCATATAAGCAATCCTCACTTTGGTCTTCTCTAGTTTTGAATATTTAATTATACACATTTTTTGCAACCAAAAAAATGACAAATCAGTTTGAATGAATAAAATTGTCAAAAACTGTCGAAACTGTTTTAAAATTTATACTTAAAATTACTTATTTCTGATATTTTCTCGAAATTAGAGTAAAATTGTAGCTCGCGAAAAAAAGCAAAGAGTCGCGAGATTAAAATGGAGAGACCCGAAACAGGATTAGTCATTCAAATATCAGGCGCGCCAATGGCTACTTATCAAATCAACCTCGAGACCATTCTTTTTTTTTCCAAGCAACAATTTCACAAATTGTTTAAATATATTCTAAAGGAAAATTCAGAATGTTGATAGTTAAATGATTATAAATCCTATCAAAAAATAAAGTTGTATTTTTTTGCTTGAGTAAAAAAATGAAAAAAATCTTTTTCAAATTGAATATTCTCGGTCCTTGCAGGTGAATAAAATCCATCACCTTGGATGCAAGATTTTGGCATATCCTAAAAATTATTATTTACCTGCTTTAGCATATTCAGCTTTAATTAGATATTCAGCTTTAATTAGAACTTTGAATATTTATTATGACGGATCGAAAATTTGAATTCGATAAATTAAATAATCTTTCGCACCGTCAAGAAATTGAAAAACATAAAAAATATCAAAAATTAATGAATAAATATGAAAAAATATATTTTTCTTGATATATTGAAAATATATTAAATTGAAGGCATTTAATCAGACTAAAATATAATTCAAGGCGTAATATTTAAAATATTTACGCTTTTGGATATCATTTGATACAATTATCCTCGTCAGACAGATTCTGAATATTCAAAAAATTTAAACTTCACGGCCAATCAGCAACCAAAATTTTAGAATCAGCCAACAAACTCGACTCAAATTTCACGGCCACCCAATCATATTCTCGCATTATGCATTATTCAAATATTCAAGATATATCTTAGGAGTTCTATTGTTAATTCATATTTAAGAAAAATTGCATGAATTTTTTCTTTTTTAAATATTTGATTAAATTTTAGTATCATAATACAAAATATTAATTATATTATTATAATGAATATAAATAATATAATACTTATGAAATTGTCTTTATTGTGAAATAATTATCATACTTTGACACTTGTGATTTTATCACGTTTTACGGGTTCTTGTGGTAGTCTGAATCGTAACGAATCGACAGGTGGTTTTGCATATGGAATGCCATAAAATTTATCCACAGTTGCAGAGATGGAAACACCCCGCCAGCCTCCCAAAGGTGCCCAAACAACAGGGCGATCTATCAAAAATTCAACCAGAAATGACTCCATAGCGGCCAATAATTTTGCTTCCTGCGCCTGATCATATTGGTTCATAAGAATTTATTTTTGGAAACAGAAAGTTTTTTTGTGTTAAAGTCTTTTTTGAATAAATTATAATTTGACCAGAAACTTTAAATTTTTATAAAATAAACATCAATTAAGATTCAAAAACGGTCGGAACCTTTTCCTGAGTTGTGGTTGAACCTGCAAATCTTTCAGTATCCAAAAAAGCGGTAAATGCATATCCAGTTTTCTGGTAACTCCAGTCTCGAGTGCTTCCAGTTCCACGAGTTTCAGGATAGTCCGATGCAAAATCAGCTGTTAACAGTGTCATTTTTGTGGAAACATTTAAGCCATTTGAAGGGCCATGACACTGAAACGGTGGCCCTTTTTTTACACTTTTCATGATTTTTTTGCAGAACATTTGTAGGCTGAAATCACTAAATATTTAACTTGTGGCTATTACGGACTTAGAAAAATCATGTCTCATAGTCAACCAGAACACTTTTTTTCGAAATACTTTAAGCAGGACCTTTGGTTTTTTGAATTCATGTCTATAAATAGACATTAATATAAACAAAAAAAGTTTTGTTAAACTCATTTTCAAGCCTTTTTGCATTTTTTATTGCAGACAAAAAGACTGGAAAATAAAATTTGCAGACAATAAATTATCAACAAATATAGATATTTCTGGATAATTTATTTTGAGAAACGAGTCGCTATAAGCCTATCCCTTTATCACACTTTTGTAAATATCCCGGCCCTGATTAGCGAACGTTATTTGTTTTAAGTAGTAGGGCCGGGATATTTACAAAAGTGTGGTAAAGGAATATTCAAGTAACTTTGTTTCAAGAAAACGTTCAGGAAAAAAAATATATATTCAAAAAATTTTAAGAAAATTATTCCGAAAAAAGTGAAGTGCATTCTGAATAATTTTTTGCTGAAATTTCAGAAAAAAAACAAAAATTTTTTTTTGAAGAAAGCTTTTTCAGAAACATTTTAAATCACACTATCCTGTAAATTGTTTACCATCAGATGTAGTCATTTCAGATGCCATCCAATTCGCAGCCCTTTCAAGTTCACTTAAATCTTCGTGAGTGTTCGCAGCATTGGCAGTGCCATAAGGAATCACAATTCGGTCGCCAACATCCATTATTTGAAAATAAGCATCTTTTGTGTGGATATCAATATTGTCCAGCGCTCGACCTTCGGCTTCAGACAAAGGATATAACCCTGAAATTTAAAATTTAAACAAATTATAATAAAAATAGAAAAAAATCAAATCATGAACATTTGATAATCATAGAAAACTTAAGAACTTAAGTGGTCCGACTTCGAGCGCTTATCACGGAAAACTACTACATTTAAGAAAAGACTGTGAATTGTCTCATTTTAGAAAAGAAACCAAGCAGGGGTTTGATAATTCACTTTCATAAGCCTCTACTAAAAATTTACAGTTTTTGTTAATACAAAATTTGTATTTGATGACCTTGGCAAAAATCAACCAAAACATCAAGTTTTATCACATAAAGATAAAGTTTATATTTTAACCTTGGTAATCGTCTGCACATGCGTTAGTTCCGCCATCTCCCCAAGTAGCAGTATCCATATTCCAATTGATATTGACTCCTCTGCAAGCGCCAGAACCAGCTCGATTTTTAATCCAATTTCTGTCATTTGACTGCGAGTATGCATAACCGTCAGGATTCAAAATTGGAATAATTGTCCANGATATGAATGAAAAGCAAACTTGATGAAAAATAACCCGCTCTTGAATTTGATTGTTAAATTCATCTACATTTTGGTTCATAAATTTACTGAAAAGGTTTTTACAAAATCTGTGAAACGTTACTGACTGAAAAAACTTAGTTAATGTATTTCCTCAAAAAAACATTTTTCAAAAACGTTGCTCAAGACATTCCTGCACCAATTTCTTTTCGGACTCAAAATCTTATTTTCAAAAGTTTATACTCATTTTGGTCAAAGAAAAATACAACATTCCAAAGAATGTTTGGTGAAGCCTTTTTCACTATATTATCTCCACTTGAGAAGGATGTTCTTCAAACGCAAAAATTGTTCCAATTGTGCTCATTGATTAAAAGACCATTTTAATTAAGAATATCTCAAATATTTTTTCAGACCAAAATTATTCCACACATACAATTTCTTTAGTTAGGCTGATGTCGAAAAATCTAAGAAACGATTATTTCAGGTTATTGTAGTTTGTAGTTTTTTAACCATTTCGATAAATGTAAAACTATTGGAATCTCCAAAATTATCTATTCCGCGGAGGCTCCCGAACCACTTAAGTGGTCCGACTTCGAGCGCTTATCACGGAAAACTACTACATTTAAGAAAAGACTGTGAATGGTCTCATTTTAGAAAAAGAACCGAGCAGGGGTTTGATAATTCACTTTCATAAGCCTCTACTAAAAATTTACCGTTTTTGTTAATACAAAATTTGTATTTGATGACCTTGGCAAAAATCAACCAAAACATCAAGTTTTATCACATAAAGATAAAGTTTATATTTTAACCTTGGTAATCGTCTGCACATGCATTAGTTCCGCCATCTCCCCAAGTAGCAGTATCCATATTCCAATTGATATTGACTCCTCTGCAAGCGCCAGAACCAGCTCGATTTTTAATCCAATTTCTGTCATTTGACTGCGAGTATGCATAACCGTCAGGATTCAAAATTGGAATAATTGTCCACGAAATTTTGCTGAAATGAGGGATCGAATTAGACTAAGGTGGCTAATTAATTGAATAATTAATACTCATAGTCAGTAGGCTATAGAGAACTGAGAAAGGTATAACTCGAAACTTGCTGAGCATGGCTTTAAACCTTATCGATGTAAACTTCTACAACTTGAAGTAAAAACAACGAATTTCTAAATTTTTTAAATTGCAAAAAAGTCATAAAATAAATGCAATTATACTGAAAAGAAGATACTCATGAAAAATTTGATAGATAAAAATACGCTACAGACTTTATATAAAGTTTCAAGATAAAGTTNTAACTGCAACCACGGAAGAAGAACTTGATGATACAATTTTTGCAACTTTTTTTCATTCTGATTCGGATTCCGAATCAGATTCCGAATTTTGAATTCTAAAACTTCTTTATTTATATTTTT
Source organism: Oikopleura vanhoeffeni (assembly GCA_004367855.1). Taxonomy (NCBI): domain Eukaryota; kingdom Metazoa; phylum Chordata; class Appendicularia; order Copelata; family Oikopleuridae; genus Oikopleura; species Oikopleura vanhoeffeni. The sequence goes on along the minus strand of SCLH01001047.1, from coordinate 167,691 downwards.
GTTTCTGTCTGTTTATGAGAATAAAAATTTTAAAAAAAATGTCTTCGAAAAAAATCTCAGAATAATTTCAAATCTCATCATTAAATCTAAAGATAATCTCAAATTAAATCTCAAAAATAAATCTCAATAATAAATCCCCAAGATTCATAATCTTTGAACATTATTAACAGCTGGCCTTATAACTTGTCAAATATGTATTGTCAATTATCGCGGTATGGTAGCGGCATCGCGGCGGTTGATATGCAGAATGCTGGCGTTTTGGGGCGATCCCGTTAAGGGATGCATCTCCGACCATATTTTTTATCCTCATTTTTTCCTATCTATTGCTTAAACCTACGGAAAAAAGGATGGAAAATTTGCTGCATAATTCTTATCCCAACCTTAAAATTTCACTTTCGCCAACATACTTTTGAATTAGATTTGTGCAGAAATTGATTGAATTCCAATCGCGACCAGCATTCCCACATTCCACTAAAACCTTGCGAGCGTTATACGGCCCTGGATTGAGGTTCAACATTTACATCAATATTTTTTGAATCGATTTTTGTAAAAAAACATATTTCAAACTATAGAAAATGTGTAGTTGTGTTTCATATCAAAAAAAAACAGAATATTTAATACGGTATTTACTGTGGCTTTAATGCCTTTTTTAGCAAACATTTCTTAATGCAGTATGTTAAAAATTGTTCGAGACCAACAAGGGAAATTTCTCTGGATCAAAACCTATAATTGGCAGAAGAATGACTTCCAATCCAGAGGAAATCGGAGCTTTTGGTCTCGAACAATTTTTTTACATACTCTAATTTGGCATTTAAAACGACTCATCCGATTAAGATTTAAGATATCTATAGCCTGATATTTTTTTAATTGGGCTTTTTTTCTCAAGGCGGCTAAACAGGGAGATTGAATTACCGTCAAAAGTAGGCACAATATATGACTCATTGGTAACACGCGACTTTTTTGGTGATTTTTTTCTCCGGAAAAAAAATCCCCAAACTTTGATTTAATCAATTTGAACCATTCAGGAACTAGTATTTTTTTAAGTGTTCAACAATGGAACATTTTTTATTTGTTATAAGTTTTTCAGATTAAAAGTTAATTTTAAATTTATTTAGCAGTTTTTGAACAATTTTTTTCTCTGAAAAAATATTCTAATCTCCCGGATCGCTGCCACCGCCTAAAGGGTATGGTGGTTCCTAATTTGACATATTCTCGATAAAATATTAGCCGAACAGGGCATTGAGGATATAATTCAGATTACCCAGTTTGTAAAACTAGCCTTCAACTTGCGAAAAAAATTTGCCAAAACTTTTTGTATGACCACACTCCTTCACACATAAGCGGCACAAGAGCCACCTTAGCCAAAACGGAAATTCCTACTCCTCTGAGGTTATATTTTGAAATAAACCTTAATTTTAACATAACCTGTATAATTAGTATTCAAAACTTTTGCTGGTAAGCTTTTGTCGATAAGTGCTATATTTATTCTCGAATACTTAAAAAACCGGTCCAAAATACCGGTTTTTG
>SCLH01001047.1:104626-124653 GCA_004367855.1 Oikopleura vanhoeffeni | reverse complement strand
TTTGGTCACATTTAATTTCAAACTTATATTCAAGTTTGATTTTATTTTTTAGGATTTTATGATCTCTCAAGAGCAACGTTGTGGTTCAACAGTTGGTCCGAAAATGTCAGCGTCTTTAGCGATTCGAACTGCTGATATTGGAGCTCCACAATTATCTATGCATTCTTGCCGGGAAATGATGGGCACTTTCGCTGTAGATCAATTACGGTTGTTTTGTTCAACTTATTTCGAAAATTACAGCAAAGTTAATGATAATATAACTGTGGACTTATAACATTTATTATTGTTTAATAAAATAGTGAATTATTGAATTGAATTGAAAATTTTCTGGAGTCTTATTTGAAATTGATAAGAATTTCGCATCAGAAATAAAAAAATTGAAGCTTTTCATATTTTTCGAAAATGTTTCTTAAAGTTAATCATATGAAATTTCACAACGATTTTCAGCCGAAAAATTTCGCAAAGTCGATAAATGACATTTAAAGGATATGATATATAATCTTTTTTCAATAAAAATCAGTAATACCCGTGAGAGATACTGGCTTAATAGTGCTTTCAATCTCTGTGGCTTCGTTAAGATTCGAACACCGGACCAAACAAATGTTATTGGAGGTTGGAAATTGGGTTTGTAGATGTGTGAGTCAGAGAAATTTTCGCACTGTTTTTTGCCAATGTGTGTGACTTGATTTGATTTTTTTGTTAAAAAACCATATGATCAATTAACTTATCGAATTAACTCATCTATTTTGTATATTCTAGGTCTAAAATAGTGCACGCCCCGCTAACTGCCACTGATTAATCCGGGAGTAAGGGGATTGTGTGATTTCTCACACTGATTGTTTTTTTTGTGGAAATTAAAGGACTTTTTGGAAACAAAAGTTTAAAGACCACACCTGAAACATTGGAGGTGTCATGAGTCATGACTCTAGAATAAAGAGTTTCAAACTTATAAGTGAGAAAGAAGCAGAGCAGAATGAAAAAGGGGCACACAGAAGTGATTTTTTGCAAGAAGGTTACAAGGTATGGAGGGCACGTGGAAAGGAAAAGGTTTTTTATATGATTTTATTGAAAAAGTATTGTTCATTTTGTTGTTTTATGGAATTTTGATCATCCGTAGAAACTGCTTGCAGGACAATGAGATGGTTGAGATCTTCGTGGTTTTGATCTACATTTTTTATTTTGATTGAATATAACTATTTCAGGTAAAATTCGTGCTAGATTCCTTCTCAATTAATTGCGGAATTCTCCATACAACCTTTTTTCCCCCATCTGTTGTCCATTCTGAGAATTCTGTTTTTTTATGACACTTTTATAAGAGTAAAGTTTGGTTTATACTTTGTATGGGTGGCCGGCGGCATGTCTAAGCTAGTTGAAAAAGTTTTGTTTAAATTAACCATCTGTGACTATACAGTTTATACAGTGGGTGAGACCAATGAGCAACACACGAGCTTTTCGAAAAATTGTTGCGCATTTGTCTTACTGTTGCCCATTGGTCTCACACGAAGAATGTTGCTCATTGGTCTCACTAGTCCCAAGTGTTTTTTTAATTTTGATCAATGTATTTTCTGAAACTTAAACACAGTTTTTCGATAGTTTGTTCTAGATTATAAAATTTAATCATACTTACACACAATCATATTGTGAAATGTCACAAATATATGGCAGTTACCGGCCTCCAGAGTACCAAATCCTACAAATTTTGAATGATACAAACACGCAAGATATCAGCACCAATTCAAACCCTTGGATGTGGCGTAATAGGCCGATGTTTCATGTCAGGTTGAGAAGGAGATTAACCAATCAAATGCTCCAGAATTTCGCATTTTTCAAAATATTTGGGAGATTTGTTCTCTGAGGGTCCAGTCATCATATATTTAATTTATTATATATATAAAAAAAGGGCGCAGCCCGTTTTGTAGAGTCTTATATCTAAAAGGAATTGAGTTTTCTCTTATCTAAATTCCTTTTTGGTCTCAGACATTTTCGAAGTTCATCAGACTAGCTTATGTGCTAGCGCTGAAGATTCGCACCTTTTGAAAGGCATCACAACTCAGACAAGAAACAATTGTATTAAATTGGAATATGATGTTCTCTCTGGAACTGAAATTTTTTTTATCTCCCAATTAAATGTCGAGATTTAGGAGAAACTGAAAAACACTATTTGAGATATTTATAAAATAGGTATCCGGAAATTTTTATCGATATTTAGCAGAAAATTTGACAAAACTGTTATCTAACATAAAACGATTTGCTGTCTTATTCAAAATGAGATTTCTATTTCAAAATTTGGAAAATGTTCCAAATTAGAGACTCATTTTCGATATAATAATTTGAATTAGGTTCAATTTTAAATTAAAACGTAACGGTTTGGTTTATTTTGAAATAAATTTTAATATTATTAACTAATTTTTGATTCCTTTAAACCAAAATTGTTAATTTTTTATGATCCTACTGAAACCGAAATAGACTTTTGAATGTGCAAATAATTTTTGATAATTGATAGGAAATTTTAAGATCTTTGTGTCAAAGGGTTTTAACAAAAACATTTCAGGTTTTAATTTCAAACCATTGTTTAAAAAATGTTAGTTTTATGACAATTACAAATAAATTTCCAGCTGCCCTCAAATATTTTTTTTATTTAAACAATAATTCTACAAATATATATTTGTTTTTTTCTACAATTTTAATTTCTTAAATACTGATTTAATTTTCACAAAAATGATCAACAATTTTTATTTATCCGATATTTAACTATTTCATTTTTTAATTCAAGACCTTAATTTTTTAATTTAAATTTGTTGATCAAATTTTTCGCAGAATGTCATTTCTCAAAATTGTTCGGGATATATTATCTCGGCGATATTTCATATTATTAGTTAAAATGTTTGTTGGAAAGATTTTCATTGAAGACCCATCCGAGTAATTCGGGGTCAAACAACAATCAACAACAATGTCCTATTTTTGAAAATAATAAAAAATCCCAAATTTTTTGGAGGTAAAATTTGTAATTTTGCCACATTGAATAAGATTGAACCATTGAACCAGGGGGTCGGCACATTGGGATGCCGGATCCGGGGAATCCGGGAATCGGGGGTTTCGATGCCCGATCCCGATCCGATCCAATCCTTTTTCAAAGGGCGACCCCGATTCCGATCCCGATGCCGATCCAATTTTTTCAAAAGGAAAACCCGATGCCGATCCAATTGTGTCGGAGCCGATTGAATTTTATGGGTTTTAATTTGAACACCAGGTTTTCAACACAATATCTTCAACCGTGCTTCCTTGCAGGGTGGCCCCGTAAACGCCAAATATGGCGCCAAAATGGTCATCGGCATTTTGATAAAACCAGTATTATTAACTGGTGTCCTTTTCTATTATAAGGCGCTTTTTGAAAAATATTACCCAGGATCCATTAACAACACGTTATAACCCTTACATTTACACCACAAATTATTTAAATTTCCGAAAATTCCTGGGAAAGCAAACATTTTGTCTAACACTATTAACAATTTAACCATGGAATGTTGGTTGCTGGGATTTTGTAATAAATCAAGGCTGTAAAAATAATGAATTTTACTTGTGATTTTCGTCTACCAAAGGACAATATTGGGAAAATATATGCTTGAAAAATTTTATTGCGATAAATTCTTAATATACCACCCCGAAAAGTAAATTTATAGAGAATTTATGGCCCGAAAGTTATTATTGTAGTTTTGCTTAGAAAGATATTTGGCGAATCAAACCCTAAAAAAGGTATTTTTTAGTCGCGCCCTCCCAGATTTTCATTTCAAAGGTTCGAAGATCTGTTTTCTGCTTGAGTTCAATTTTATTACTCCACAAAAATCATCACCAGATACTAACCAATTACTTTCTCACCTTTGTGCCAAATCCCCCGCGGGATTCTTCCCTTCGGGTACGAGGTGCACCGCCGGGGTTCCTACATTTTTTGCAATTTTTTTCGTCCACTACAAAATCAACAAAGAAATGTTTATCTTCTGGAACGCAATAAACCAAAGCCAAAATGACAAAAATAAGTTATCGAAAACCTTTTGGCGTGTTTTCGCACTTACTTTAACAAATATCAGTTGGTTACTTAGGTAAACACATTTCCCAGTTTTCGAACCATACGGGATAATTCTAAAAGGTCGGGTAGGTACCAGGGGGTCCGGCCGAGTTTGGCTCTGCTCTGGCCTCTACCGCTCTCGCTCTACCTTTTTTATGAGCAGAGCCAGAGCCAAACGCTTCTTGGGAAAAAATCAGGATAGAGCAGGATGCAGGGAGCAACACGATTTGAAAATCAGGGTAGGGAAGGCAGAGGCAGGGAGAACAAACGTTTTCTTGAACAAAATAGTTAAGAGGGCAGGGAGCAGGCCCCCAAAATTAACAAAACTCTACTTGTGAGATTACCGGTTTATTGGTCGTTTTCCGGATATAAGAATTTCAGAGGGGATGCCCAAAATGCCCAAAATTTTGTTTTCAAAACCACTTCCTGGAGGTCCCTGGAAGCCTAATGTGTGTTCCCACCCCGTGAGGTTGTGGCCCCCGTACTGTTCCCGCTTACATTTTAATTGAGACACGGCGGAAGTGGGCGAAAGTATGAAAAGAAACCTTTTTTGAAATTCATAAAATTTCAAAAAATGGAATTGTTTTCCCGAAGTATTTCTGGGGAAATTTGCCTGTTTACAAAAAAATTTCGATAAACAAATTTTTTTGCCGCGGCGTTTCAGCCAGTTTTAAAAGAATAAAAAAACAAAATTATTCGAACGGGCCCGATAGAGGGGAGATTTCATTATTTTGAATTTAAATTTTGTGGATGAAATGAGCCCAAACTTCGGCCCCGAAGGGGCCGGATAAAGGAAGATTCTATATTTTGAATTGAAGGTTGTTGGTTAAAAAATGAGGCCCCAAATCCGGCCGGGAAGGGCCGATAAAGGGCAGAATATTTTGTCAATTTAATTGTTATAAATATGAGCCCCCAAAATCGGCCGGAAGGGCCGATAGAGGGAGTATTATATTTTGGATATTGATTTTTTTGAAAAGGAGCCACAAATGGGCGAATGCGGCCCGATGAAAGGAAATTTTATATTTTTATTTTTAATTTTATAAATATGAGGAACCCCAAAATCGTGCCCGAAGGCCCGATAAAGGGAGGATATATATTTTCAATTTAATTTTTCCTTGGAAAAAATGGAGCCTCAAATCCGCCGAAGGGCCGATAAAGGGAGATATTTATATTTTAATTTATTTTTCTTGAAAAATGAGCCCTCAAATCCCCGGCCGGGGAAGGCCCGATTTAAAGGGGGAAATTATATTTTATTTAAATTTTTATAAAAATGAGGGGCCAACAATCGGCCGAAGGCCCGATTTAAAGGGGAGATATTATATTTTCAATTATTTTTGTGAAAAATGAGCTCCCCAATCGGCCGGAAGGGTCCTGATAAGGGGAAATTATTATATTTTGACTTTGAATTTGTCGAAAAATGAGGCCCACTTTAATGATTTGCGTGTTATTTTTAACTCCGGAACGTCAAAAGAAAACAAATAAGCGCACTGTTGCAAGTTAATTGCATAAATTAGTCAATGAATTTTTGTTTACGTTTTTTTGGCTGGCCAAAGCAAAATTCGATGAAAAGGGCTTTGGCATTATGGTCGTTAGGCCTCTCTGGAGCCTGACACACAAAATAATGAAAATGGATGTGTAAATTGAAGGAAGGAAAATTCATTCTGAGGTGTTTTTTAGGGGAAACTTTTAGGGTAATTTTTCGAAAGTGCATAATTACTGGGAATGGAGGGGCAAACTAAGATTTGTTTAGTGTTTTGGCGTTTTTTCATTTTCCGATGGACCTGAATGTTCTTAGCGGGTCCAATAAACCTGACGATTTTTTTTTTTCTGGCAGGTTCTTTCAGATTTTTGGCCCTTAAAAATCTATCTCCTCCCGGAGGTTTAGTTTTATGAAATTGTGCCCAAATTTTTTTAAATAACACCTTGTGGCATTTTGAAGGGTGGTAGTTGCCTTTCCCCCTATTTCGATCCTGACCCTTTGAAAATCAAAATATCCTTTTTGAAATTATTCCCCGAACAAAACTTGCTTCCATTTTTCAAGGTTAGGCTAACAAAAGGAAAGCCCCAGGGTGAAACACTTGATTGAAAAAGTTGGGCTTTACGTCAAGTCAGTATTTTGAAGTTTTTAGTGGTCAAATTTCGAGGCCAAACGTTATTTTTTTAACTTCATCTCTATACAACATTACTTTTAGAAATTTTCGAATTTTTTTTTGATGATTTGGGTTCTGTGGGTTTCCACCTTAATGTATCATCCGCGCGTGTCCCAATTTTGGGAGCATTTTATGCTCTAAGCCTTTATCAATTGTAAGGGAGCCGATTAGGTCGAGCGATTAGTCGTCGACTTATTCGCGCCATATGAAAAATATCCCGACTCCAATATGGTCGGGGCAACGTAGTGGTAGTTGGTTCACACGCTAGAACCATGTACGTCCTCGTTATGGGTAGGAGCCCCCGGGTTCCCGGAGCCCCGCTTGGGTCTTTCCAGTTTTCCGGGAATTATGCGATACCCTTACAATGGAAGACAATAGTGGCACCCCCTCAAGCTAGAAACTTGATCCCAATATTCTGGAGTTTTCTTAGGGAGTGGTTAACCCGAAAAGGGCCTAATCTGTGGGATAGTAGTGGAACTTCTAGAACCTGGTAAAAAAGGAAGCAGACCCTTAAAATGGTGAAACCCGGTAACCAATCCGTTATCCAGTGCAGTCGGAAAAACTTGTACAAACCAAAACGGGACTCATGCAAGTTAACTTGAAGGTAATCCGCTTCCGTTATAAGACCCTTGGGTGTACCCCTGTAATCCACCCACACTTCCAAGTACTAGCCTCTTGAGGGTTTAAACCGACCTCCCGAAAGAATAATATATTTCTTTAATTTCCTCCGGAATTCCCAGTCGAATCGTAAGGGAGGTAAGAGCGATTAGTCGAGCGATTAGTCGTGCGACTTATTCGCGCCATATGAAAAAATATCCGGACTCGAATGGTCGGCCAACGTGTGTATAGTTGGTTAACACGCTAGAATCATTTGACGTCGCTTGATGATATGAGCCCCCGTTCGAGCCCCGGGCTTGTCTTGTCCCCACCCCTTTTCCAGGGAGATTTATGATCCTTACAAAATCCAGAGCCCCTAAAAAATTACATGCAAAATATAATATCTCCCTTTATCGGCCTTTGGGCGATTTTGGGCTTCTATTTTTCAACCCAAATTAAAATTAAAACGATAATTTTTCTCCTTTATTGGCCTTCGGCCCGATTTGGGGCTCATTTTTTTCCCCAATAAAAATTTAAAATTTCAAATATATATATCTCCCTTTATCGGCCTTCGGGCCGATTTTGGGGCTCTTTTACAACCCCCCGAAATTAATATTAAAATATAATCTTTCTTCTTTCCCGGCCCCTTCGGGGCCCGATTTTGCGTTCATTGTTTCAACCCAAAAATTAAATTGAAAATAGATTTTCTCCCGTATTCGGCCTTCCCGGCGATGTTGGGGCTTCATTTTTCAACAAAATTTCCCCCAATTAAAATATTATTTTCTTCTTTTCGGCCTTCGGCCCGGTTTTGGGCTCATTTTTCCAACAAAATTAAAATTAAGATTATTAATTTTCTCCTTTATTTGGGCCTTCGGCCCCGATTGGAGTTTATTTTCCCAATAAAATTTCAAATATAATATCTTCCTTTATCGACAAAATTAAATTCAATATAGTATCCTCCCTTTTCCCGGCCTTCGGGCCGATTGGGGCTCATTTTCGACCAAAATTAAATTTCCAAATATAGGTATTTTCCTTTTATCGGCCCTCTCGGGCCATTGAGGGCTCATTTTACACGAAATTAAAATTTAAAATTATTTTCTCCTTTATTAGGCCTTCCGGCCGATTTGCGAGCTAATTTTTTAAAAAAATTAAATTCAAATATATTTTCTCCCTTTATCCGGCCTTGGGGCCGATTTGCGGCTCATGTTTCAAACCAAATTTAATTTAAATAGAATTTTTCTCCTTTTATCGGCTTTGGCGATTTGGGCTCATTTTTCGGGACAAAATTAAATTCAAAATATAATATCTTCCCCTTTATCGGGCCTTCGCCGATTTTGGGGCTCATTGTACAACCGAAATTAAATAAAAATTATAATTTTTCTCCCCTTATCGGCTGCCCGGACCCGGTTTGGGGGCTTATTTTAAGAAAAAATAAAATTCAAAATATATTTTTTCGCCCTTATCGCCCCTTCGGCCCGATTTTGGGGCTCCATTTTTTCGACCAAAATTAAATTAAATATTAATGTTCTCCTCTATCGGGACTTCCCGGCCGAATTTTGGATCTCATTTTTCAACAAAATTAAATTTTAAATATGGGTTTTTCTGGGTTTTATCTGGCTTCGGCCGATTTGGGGCTCATTTTGTTCAATAAAATAAATTTCAAATATAAATCTCCCTTTTATCGGCCTTCCGGGTCGATTTTGGCTCATGTTTCCAACAAATAAAATTAAATAAATTTTTCCTCCCCGTATCGGCCCCTTCGCCCGATTTTGTGGGGCTCATTTTTCAACAAAAATTCAATTAAATATAATTTTTCTCCGTTATCGGCCTTCGGCCAATGTTGGCTCATTTTTTCCAACCAAAAATAAATTCAAATATTTTTTTCCCCCTTTACCCGGCCTTTGGCCGATTTGGCTTCATTTTTCGACAAAATTAAATTTTCAAATATAATTATCTCTTTTTATTCCGGCCTTTCGCCGATTTGGGGCTCATAATTTCAAGCCCAAAATTAATTGAAATAAATTTGCCTCCGTTATTGTCCGTTTTGGGGCCCGATTAGGGGCTCATTTTTTCCCAACCAAAATTAAGATTTTTAGTAGATGCCTGGAAAAGTCCGAGGCTCGATCGCAGGATTGATTTTTAGGCAAAATCTCTCCAAAATGGGCTCAGATTATTTTCCGACTAGACCTGCCTTTAATTAGTTAAACCCCTTCATGGCCTAAAATCCTTGTTATTTAATAAGATTCCCCTTAACCCCCTTAAATACCTTCATTACCGGTTATTCGGTAATACCCTGCTTAATTATTGGCACAGCCAAACCCTTCTTTATTATCCTACTTTGCCCCGTTGGGTTGGGGTTCCGATCCCCAACCCTATTAATATTTTTACCCCCTTTTCATAACCCCTCCAATTTGGTACCGAAACCCCCCCCCCCCAATTATTGGGCCTTTTTAAACCCTAAAAAAAATTAGAGCAGACCCGGAGGCAAAAAAAAATTTAATTTTTTGAGCAGAGGCAAACCAGATGGCTTTAGAGCCAGACAGTCAAAATTTATTTCGGGTTTAGAAGCAGAGCAGAGCAGAGCCCAACCCATTCAAAATGATGCTCCTAGAGCAGAGCAGAGGCGAACCGAAAAAAAATGGCGGGTGGCATAGAGCAGGGAGCCATGAGCAATACGGATTTCAAAAACTGCCGACCCCTGGAAGGGTACTGTACTACGAACATTAAATTAAATTAAAAGTTAAAAAAAAATGAACTGGACTGTGCGGAGGGGACTCGAACCCGTGCCCCATCGCTTCCGTGGGCGGGGGCTAGATATCCCTCAGCTATTACGCCGAATATCAATGCTAACATGTTTTTTTGCACCATATCACTATAATTAAGGACCTAAAAATGTATAGAATATTTTCGCAGATAACCATGTGCGGAAATCGACTTTTTTCATGAAACCGATCCAATTCCGACCGATCCCGATCCGATCCCAATGTTTTTTTTGAGCCAATCCGATCGATCCCGATCAAAATAAATTTTGAGGCGGCCCGTCCCCGATCCCAGCCCGAGGTCCAAAAAAAAATTTGAGGAGCGGACCGATCCGATCCCAAAAAAATTTAGAGGGCCGACCGATCCGATCCGATCCGATCCCCAAAAAAATTTTACAGGATGTTGCGACCCCTGCCATTGAACCCATTGAATAAGGATTTTTCATCCAAACTTTTAAAAGATCCAACCGAGGAAAAAACATCCGTGGTATCGGGCAAAAAGACGCAGGACCAAGGTGCAAATCCGGCATGGATAAATGATTTTTGGTCAGCCTTCTGGATATGAGATTTTTTTCAAACATTCCAAAATGCCCTTTATCCATGTTCCTGTCTGAAGCTGATAAACACTCCCAAAAATCCATCCTGATTGGATACATGTTTATGATCCTTAAAGAAAAAGATAGGCGTGGAAAACCTACCCCAATTCTGATATAAATGTATTAAAAAATTATGGGAAATCTTAAAAAAATTTGCCATAGAAATCACCCAAAAATTTCAGAGTGCTTGCTCATTGGTCTCCATAGGTCTGAAAAACTCAAATCTGCGAAAAAGTGTTGCCCATTGGTCTCACTGTTGTCCATTGGTCACTGTTGCCCATTGGTTTCACCCACTGTACTGAATTTAGAGTTGAGATATAATTTTTTAGCAAAAAGCTTTGTTACTTGAAGTAATATGATAAAAACTTTAACGGTCACTTTTGATTTTTCTTTATTGACTTAATTTAATTATACTTTAACACAGTAATGAGATTAAAGTGAGTAAGAAATTCGAATAATTGCAAATATTTAAGTTGTGTGAAATTATAATACAATCTTGAAAAATTATTTTTAACAAAATAGTATGTAAAAAACTTTGACAAGCACTGTGACTCACAGTCAGTGAGTCAAACAGAATGTTGTGACTTAGTTTGACATTTTAAAGCGTACCGTATGGTTGAGGCACTTATCGATCCGTGCGCCAGTTTTAAGTACAGCTTATTGAAAAAAAGTATTTTTTCTAATAATTTGGTGAAAAAATTCAATTTATTACATTTTGTATTTGTGCCTGGCCACAGTTGGCTTGATTCTTTAGCTTGGCTTGACTTTGGAAAAATATCAAGCGAAGCCAAAATTAAGCCAAGATCAAGCCAAGCCAATTTCAAGCCAAGCTAAAGCAAGCCAAGCTTCTTAAATTTTTGATATTCTTTCTTTTCCTGTAGTCACTTTCGATGTGAAGATCAGAACAATATCCCTTTAACACCTTTTGGGTGATTTGATAGATGTAGGCTGAAAAGAAGAGAAAGCGGCCTCATGAGTGGCTAGAAGGGGTCTCAGGAGTGTTAGGATTGGCTCCCCCAACCTACATCTTTCAAATCACCCAAAAGGTGTTAATGGGATATACCATAAAAACTGATTTGTATGTGAAACAGAAGTTAAGGGTATGTTGGTTCTTAATTTGACATTTTCCCGATGAAATATAAGCCAAACAGGGCTTCGAGAATATAATTCTGATTAGCAAGTTTGTAGAACTAGCCTTCAGCTTGCATCAAAAATGTGGCAAAACTTTTTTGTATGCTCACACTCTGTGACANTTTAATTTGGGATGTATTATGCGTTCAAAATATAAACAATTCATTTGACGCATGTTTTTGACGAAACAACTGCAGAAAATGTAGGAACCACCATATTTCTAAGCATTCATGTTTTTTAAATTTAGTGATAATATTTATTACAAGACTTGTAAGAATGCGATATTTCAAATCATGCTATGCAACTCTTGGTTTTTCTGAAATATACAACAATCAAATTTGCTATGTAACAAAACTGACGTAAAATAAAAATAAGTACGAGTTGATTTTTTCGTTATTGGAACCTTATTTCCTGTGTCCAAATTAACAATATCAATAAAACTTATATTGATAAAAATAAACTTGAAGTATTAATTTTACAAAGAAGCTAAAAAATGCCATACATGGTATATCCTCATGAGAAACCATCAGTAAAAAAATCGTTTACAAAGTGGATCAAGAAAAAGTCGAAAAATATTAAAAAAAAGTTTATTGGATTTTAATTTCTATGTTTTGTTTTTTGACGTTTAAAAAGTCTGCGCGTTCTTCCAGAGCCTCAAGTGTCGGTGATTTATCCGATTTATCAATCAGTAGATCTGTGAGTAATGCTCTAACAGTTCATGAAGAAAATCCAATTAAAGGTGAGTTTAGCTTTTCCTGTGAATGAAACTATAATTGAATATATTATTTTTCAACGTTTCAGTTTATGCCTTTTTTTAATTTGTTTCTTATTTATTTCTCACTCTTGATAATAGAATAACCCGAAACTTTGTGAAATTATACAGTGTAGAAAAAACATTAACCGTTAATTCAGTGGCGTTAAAACTGCTAAAAAAATTAAAAACTTCGATCGCTCTGTTCGATAGGACATATTGTCTAGGTTTTTTATGCTCAAATTAGTCTCAAATTCGTAAAAAGTTCTTTCTCGTAGATTTTGTTAAATTTCTTGGTCACCAATTTGCGAGTGTTAACAAGACTGTCTTATTTCGAGACTTTTTCAAAAAATCATGATGATTGCCACAACCAATATATAATAACTCTACTTTTATGAGACAAAAAGCTCGTTTATTTTTCAATTTATTTCAAAATTAATGTTTTGAGAACCTAGTTAGAATGATTTTTTCAGAAGAAATGATTTTAACTCAATTTAATTGTATGACGCAACTTTTAGCAACTCTTTCCAGTACTCAGGCAAAGAAGACCGTCGAAGAATTTTTGAGATTTCTTGATAACTCACCGTCGCCTTACCACGTGGTAGATACAACAAGAAAATTACTGCAAAAAGCTGGATACAAAGAATGGTCAGAAGAAAGTGTTTGGAATGTACAACCAGGAGATAAATTTTATATAACTAGAAATCAATCAATGCTTGCCGTTTTTCATGTTGGCGGGGATACATTTTCCATAGTTAATCATTCTAACTATAACTTTAAATTACAAATCGAAAAAAAATTTCTCAGAATTACTTTCAGTCCGCTCTAATTTCTGAACTGACAAATAATTATCAGCTTGAGAATGAAATATCAAAACATTGCGAAATGAATTAGAATATTTAAGTTTTTAATATAAATTTATTTGAAAATTAATTAAGCTGTTTCCGGTCAGATCTATAAAACAAATGGTGACTTATTTGAAAATTAAAATAAGCAAGTCTAATGATTCTTTAAGCAATTCAGAAAGTATTAAATTTTTCTGAAATCAGTTTATAGAATTTTCCAAAAAATTACAGATGACCAGAATTTTTTTGATCTGAATTTTTGCAATATTAGACTCAAAAGAACAGTCGTGAAATTATTAGAATTATGACTTAAAAGATATTCTCGGAGATTAATTTTTCGCCACATCTTTATCGATTGCGAAAATGAGCTTTTGGTGAGAAAAGTTTTTGATACCAGTGCTGGAAATGATTTTGATAAAATGCTGAAGATACCAAAATCGGCAAATTTAACGTGTAAATTTCATCGACTTTGAGCAAAGAGACCTTAAATCGAATTTCTGACTCCATAGTACCCAAGAAAAACCCATTAATAGTGAGCGTACGAAAAATAAAAAAATTCTGATATTTCCTTGCAAAATGATTTTATCGGTAAAAAGCCGAAAATCTTTTTGTTACGTTTTTTACAAATTCAGACATTTATCTCCAACATATTGTCATTTCAACATCGTACGACTTTTCCTCATCAAACTACAGGTCTTTAAAAACAGTGAAAGGCGTCGGTTACTGCCTGAATGGCTATCAATGCTATTAATGGCCCGCCCTTGATCTGTTTTATTGACCTTTGAGGGTTTTGCAGCAACCCAGGGTATCTTTAGCGCCCTTTTACTTTCGGACCTTTAGCCCCCCTCCTATAAGGGTGGACGAAAAATCTACTTGCGCTTGGCCCGCACCGTAATTTTTCGAGTCTTGAGGGACCAAATCTTTGGGAGAGGGCAATAATGGATTATGCATTTAAAACCACGTCATTCTCTTTTTAGTCAAAATAAAAATAAGTCAACATAATTAATCTTTTTATCGGAAAAATATCCTCCTAAGGTCTGAAATTCAAGCCTGGAAATGGATTCGCAATTATTGCTGCTCATACTGATTCACCATGTATAAAATCAGACTAACTCAGATAAAACCAGCCATGGATCAATAATGCTAGGAACAGAGGAATTTATTAAAAATCAAAGAACATCATTCTTTGTTAAAATTTATATCGAAAAATGTTTTGACTTTTTTTTCTTGAATTGGTAGCAAAATCCTCAATTCTGAAAAAAGTACCAAAATGTTGACACTGTTTTGAACGAAAACTACCTAACTCAAATTCGAAAAATGATAAATCAGAAATGATATCATTTCAAAAATCTTTTCGCCGAATAACAAATTTTTGCTGTGTTTAGTAAAACTGATTTATTTGTGGAGCTTTCGATTTATTTTAATAATTTTTGATTCAGTTTAAGGGTATGGTGGTTTTCACTTTTTCTGCAGTTATTATGTCGTTTATGTTTAAAAACCCAAAACAACTCAAAAAGAACAAGAAAAATTCAAAACTTTCGAGTTTTTTCTTTTTTTTTTTCCGAATATTTTTTTCAAAATAAAGTCGAAAATAACGTTTGTTTCAATTTGACCACTAAAACTTCAAAATTTCGGCTTGACGTTAGCCAACTTATTCTTCAATGTTTCCAAGGCTTTCTTTTGAGCCTACTGTGGAATAAATCGAAGCACATTTTTTTTGAAAATTTCTTTACGTGACCTTGAAAAATTCATATTATTCGAAATTAAAAAAATGGCTCCTCAGAAGTTTCTATTTGTTTCGAGCTACCTTTTGCGGGAAATAAAGTGAATTTTGAAGTTTAACCTAGGAGGAGATAGATTTTCCGATGAACAAAGTCCAAAAAACGGTGGTTTATCGCATATATTCTAGAAAAAAATTAATTAAGGCTTATTTCAAAATAAAAACTGAGAGGAGATAGATTTTCCGTTTCGGCTCAAGTCTCCTTGTCTCGTTTATGTTTCTGGGAGTGTATGCATGCAAAAAAGTTTTGACACATGTTTTACGCAAGACAAAGTTTGACAAAAGTACTTCTTTTAAATATTGATAAGCTTTATGGTGGTGGTATCTGGCACACATGGTTTGATAGAGAATTGAAAATAGCGGGACGCGCTCTTGTCCGAGGTAAAGATGGCAAAATAAGAAATAAACTCATACACGTGAAGCAACCAGTTGCTTACCTGCCAAATTTATGTAATCATATGGTAGACAATGAACCAGGCCAGGTAAAAATATTAAAAAAAGATCTGAAAAATTTCCGAATTGAAAATTTACAAAAATTTAATACATCATATTCATATCAGGCTAAAAATATATTCAAATTCGCACTTCTTCATTGGTTTTTTAACTAAGGTTAACTCTGTTAACTGAGTTATGTCTGCATGACGGCTTATTATTACACTGAATAATATAATTTCAACCTTATTATAGAACAAATTTCTTGAGGTGATATTCTGAATTTTTTGCTAAGACAGGCGTTTTGTCGTTATCGGACACGCATCTCCAAAGTACAAAACTAAACCTTTAAACTTTTAATTATGATTTTTAATTTATCGTGACAAACTCTATGTTGGACATATAAGTCACATTTTTCAACCCCTTCACTCATGTGACTATTGATATCCCCCTGATGCACCAAAGCCACTTTTTTGGCTCAACTTTGAAGCTCTATTATCTGAAAAGTATAGATAATATCTTTCGATTAAATTATTTTTCAGTCATTGAATTAAAGGATAGATTAACTTTATGGATGATTATATTTAGATAATTAACACTTTGAGTACTTAATTGAGGCTGTGGAATAACGAAGTTGAATCACACTATTCCCTTAAAAAAACTATACGATTTTTGTGATAAGATGAAAATTAAATAAAATAGAATAAAACCTAGGCTTTCTTAATCTGGTCTCCGATTCAAAATACCTTATCGGGTTCGTCTATAAAACGATAATTCTTACCTCTGAAATGGTGAAATTAATGGTAAACAATATGTCTGTTCCTACTTTTCCGCTCCGCTTTCTCATTGATGAGCAATTTTTCTGTTTTCAAACAAAAAGAAATAACAAAAAAAACTACATATACAAGAGTATTTTTATTTCAATTAAAAATTGTATGTTTTTGACATGTTCTGCTTTTTGCGTCTTAGATCGAGAAAAAGACGAAATTTATAATGCAAAATAGTTTTTTGTCGAAAAATTATATGACTATCGGTGCCTTAGTTTGGCTTAATTAATGCCCGATTAGTTATATTCAAGTAATTTCAGTGTTTGCAGGTGTCCTTAGGAAACAAGGACAAAGAATTTCATGATTTATGATCTTTTTGAGTATTCAACGTGGATTTTGCATACAATCAGCACACCTTTAAAAATTTTTACGGGTGGTTTTATTGAGTAAGTTTTTTCCCGTATCTGTGAAATGGCTTTTAAAAAATTCTAGCCTTTGTTTATCAGAGGCTGAATTGTGATCAACGCCTAGTACGTCGTAAAATATTTTTGTTTGATATGTGGAGCAAGTTTTATGTGTTTGTGAATTTAGAAGAATTTACATGCGGTGCGATGATTTTTAATTCTGGTGTAATATGCATTTGTTGAGTTTCACCTAAGTATTTTTTCTCACAGTCAGCATAATGTCAGATTTGTAACAGACATTGCAGTGTTGAAGATATTTTTTTAGGTTTGAGGCGAGAGTGAATAACGCTATAAATTTTTGAAGTTGTAAATATGATTTTCAAGCAAAAATTAGGTGTATATTAATTTATTGTTTTGTATATATTACTGGCGATACTTGAGCATCGTTGACTAGTATATTGTAAAGAGAGGGTGTTATGTTCTAGATCGGGATTTTCAAGTTCAGCGTGGCGTTTTTTAGCGTAGTCTGATTTTTGGAAATCTCGAACTTCGCTTATTTTCCTATTTAAAATGTGTAATGGGTATTGATTTTTAAGGTTAATTTGTTTAGATTTTTCGATGGCTTGATCTCTAGCGACATTTCGCGACATCTGAGATTGTACTATGCAGTATGATGACAACGATATAACTCGCCTGTGAATGCACTCATTTTATAGCTTATAGTGGATACACCGGTTTTGTAATTAATGAAACAATCTGTTGCTGATGGTTTTCTATAATGTTCTAAGCTTAATTTATTATTTTTTAAAACTATTGTGGTATCTAAAAAAAACAGTCGAGAATTTTCCGTATTTTCTAAAGTGAATCAAAAAATTTTGTTATTTTTTTAATACTACTAGGATATCATCCACATAACGATAATATGCTAGAACAGTGTTATTTTGAATTTCACTTTCAATAATATCTTGTTCAAACATCTTACAGAATATATTTGCTAGTGATGCCGACATTTTCCCCCTCCCATACTCACACCGTTGGTTTGTCAAAAAAAACCGTTGACTGCTTCAAAAGTCCTATATTCGGTTAAAATGTCGATGAAAAATTTTCTTGCGTTTCTCTGGGTGGGGTTCGAATTTGTTTTGAAAAAACTACACCTAAACTTTCTTCTGTACGTGCTCTCTTAGGTGGGAAGAAATTCTCAATGTCGTCGTAAATCGTATCAAGTATATTTTTTAAAACGCTTTTTAAATTTATACTTGTATACAATGATTGACAATCATATGAAATCACTTCGTGTTCCTGGGGGTTAAATTTTTCGGATGAAATAAATTCCTGAAATTTTGTTTGAAAACTTAATGTTGAGTCCACAACAAATTTGCAACTTGAGTTAATTGGAGCAATTAATAATTTCAAATAATTCTCGGCACCGCTTGTTGCAGTATTTAAACTGCAAATAATAGGTCTTAGTTTATTGTTTTTATGAACTTTAATTATTCCGTAGCCGCGTTTCAAATTTTCTATCGATCGCATTTTAATTTCTTCTACATTTGAAAGATAAGGTTTAAATGTGCCTATGAGAGATCTTATCTTTTTCAAGTCTTTATTTATAAGGTTAATTTTAACGCGTAGGAACTTGTCTGGTGGAATAACCTGATCCAGTTTTTTAATGTACAGTGTGCGGTCCATCAGACATACATTTTTTGATATATCGGCAGGGAAAACTAAAATATAAGGGTTATTGTTCAAAAATTTGTTTAATATGTTTTCATCGTTTTTTGTTTTGCACTTTACAAGTTTTGTCAATTCTAAAAAAATCACTTCGGATTTTAGTCATCTTGAAAATATCTAAATGTTGTTTGAGGGCGTTTTTTTGCCACGAATCAAATAAACCTTTAAATTGTGTCAAAATGAAGTTTTTATGTGTTCGTCCATCTACGATTTTTGAGATCTTTTCAGGTGAATCAATTTCACTTAAATTATGTATTAAAACGGTAGAAAGGTCAAACTTTTGTTTTTTCGACTTTATCAAATTTTCAAGTTTTTCATGACGTTTAATATCGTTAGAATTTTCAGATTTTATAGTTTCAGATTAAATGATAGAAAAAAATTTACTTGGGTTTGTATTTTGTTCTAGTAGAAAATTTTATGAGGTGTTTAATTTGTGTTCATAGTGAGTAAGGTAATAACTGTGGGTGTTGTAGGCGGAATTTAAAATTCATTCTTGTATTTGAATCGTGTTGTGTGGTCGGAGCATTATTTGATTAGTTGTTTTTTTGGAATACGGCAAAAATTTGGATACAGATCAATGTGCTTCTAATCATTTCGAAATTGTAAACGTTGTTCAACCGTATAACGTTTCCATGTATAATATTCGATTTCTCGGTTTAGGGTCTCTGTCATCATTTAATTTTTTTGTGGTTGTTCGAGACATAGAAATTATATTTTATTTCAATTAAAAAATTGTGTTTTTTTGACATGTTTCGCTTTTTGCGTTTTCAGAATGTAAAAAAAACCGAAATTTATAAGCAGAAATAGTTTTTTGTGTCGAAAAATATATGACTAATTAAGCCAAGCTAAGGCCCGATTAGTCATATATTTTTCGACACAAAAAACTATTTATGCTTATCAATTTCGATTTTTTCTCATTCTGAAGACGCAAAAAGCGAAACATGTCAAAAAAGTACAATCTTTAAATTTAAATAAAAATATAATTTATATGTCTCGAACAACCACAAAAAAATGATAAGAAATATTTATAAAAACTCATAAGAAATTCAAGTATTGCTCAAATAAAATAGAAAATATGTATTCAGAAGAGACTCATTATTTTGAAAGTATTATTTTCAAAAATTATTTTTGTGTCAAAATGCAAATTTAAAAAAAATTTGTAAGGTGGTTTTATGGTCTCCAATTTATACTTTCTTCCTTAACACATAACCGCGTCAATACAATTTTACTGATCTCACCAAATTCAGTTAACTTCTTAAAAGTGTTACAAAAATTTCAAATAAGAATTGGTGATGAATCAAATATCAAATATGACTACTTAATTTTAAAGAGTTTGATATCAATTTTTTTTTAAATAATCAGCTGAATGTGATAACCGGATGTCCGACCACTTAGTGCTGCACTTTCTTCAGAGTATATATAGCGCCCTTTATTTCTACAAAAAATTATAGTCAAAATGTCAGATTTATCTGGTACAGTTTTATTGCCATTTGCAAGAATTTGCAAAGTAATCAAAAAATTCAAAGAAAATGCCCTCAAAATCATGCAAATTACACCCTGAATGATAATATTAGAAAACGAAAAAGTATTGTCCTTCAAAGAGAAGAAAAACTTCATGAAATTCCAAACGATTTTCATAATTTGGATTATGAAGTCCAGATAAATTCTGTGATCAATTTCGCTTTTAAAATAGGCAATATGAAAAATATTTTGTCAATTTCAAATTATGTCGAAAATTCTTCTGTTCGACCAGTTGTTACAACTGAATCTGAAATTGAAGAAAATTCAAGTTGCTGCTCTGATTCTGATTAAGAAGAAGAAATGTTTCCAAAACTACTGTTAATCTGAAAAAATTACTTATAACTTTACTGTAATTTTATGTGTTAATAAAAGTTTCACTTTATTTGTCATGTGCTACTAATTAGTCGCAAAACACCTTTTTGCTCGCAAACAAACAAAATCTGCTCAAAATTGCTCGCAGCATTGCTCTACTGTCACCCCCTACAAAATGTTAGTTACCCGAT
>SCLH01001047.1:71610-100816 GCA_004367855.1 Oikopleura vanhoeffeni | reverse complement strand
GGCCGAAGGCCGATAAAGGGAGATATTATATTTTGATTTATTTCTGTTGAAAAATGAGCCTCAAATCGGCCGAAGTCCGATAAAGGGAGATATTATATTTTGAATTTAATTTTGTCGAAGAATGAGTCCAAAATCAGCCGAAGGCCGATAAAGGAAGATATTATATTTTGAATTGAATTTTTTTGAAAAAATGAGCCCCAAATCGGCCGACGGCCGATAAAAGGAGATTTTATATTTTGAATTTATTTTTTGTGAAAAATGAGCCACAAATCGGCCGAAGGCCGATAAAGGGAGATATTATATTTTGAATACAATTTTGTAGAAAAATGAGCCCATTTTTAAGGATTTTGGTGTTATTTTTAACTCGGAAGCGTCAAAAGAAAACAAATTAGCGCATTTTCAATTTAAATCATAAATTAGACAATAATTTTTGTTTTCGTTTTTTGGCTGCCAAAAGCAAAATTCCGATTAAAAGGCTTTTGCATTATGTTTGAGGCTTCTCTGGAGCCTGACACACAAAAATAATGAAAAATGGTATAAATTGAAGATGAAAATTCATTCAGAGTGTTTTCTTAGGAAACTTAGGTAATTTTTCAAAAAGTTTGCATAATACGTGGAATGAGCAAACTAAGATTTGTTGTTGGCGTTTTTTCATTTCGATGACTGAATTTTCCCTTCTTGATATTATCTAACCCTATTAATATTTTTACCCCCTCATAACCCCTCAATTTGTACCGAAAACCCCCTCCTCAATTATTTGTGCCTTTAAACCTTAAAAAAAATTAGATCAGACCAGAGCATAAGAAAAATTAATTTTTAGAGCAGAGCAAACAGAATTTTTTTTGGCTTTAGAGCAGAGCAGAGCCGTCAAAATTTATTTTCGGTTTAGAGCAGAGCAGAGCAAACCATTCAAAATATGCTCTTAGAGCAGAGCAGAGCGAACCGAAAAAAATGGTGCTAGAGCAGAGCGAACCGAAAAAAAATGGTGCTAGAGCAGAGCAGAGCAAACGATTTCAAAAAAACTGCCGACCCCTGGTGCCGACATGTCTAAATTTTGAATATAAGGGCTAAAAAGGCGAATTTTCGACAGATAAAGCTAAAGTTCCGTCAGTTTTTTGACAATGATTATGAGCTCGAATTCATTTCAAATTGTTTTTGTGTATTTTAAACAAAAAATCCTGACATCAATTGACCACTTATCTCCTTAGAAAATTTTAGGGGGCGGTAGAGAGCAAAATAATAAAAATGACCAGTCAGATAAATACAAAAAAAATAATTGATCAACTGTTCTTATACAACGGATTGAAATTAAAAAATTGCAAAAATTTTAAATAACAACAAAATTTGCTCATATTTCAGTTTTTTGGATCAAATTACCGTTTTTTTTCAATTTTATCAAAATTCAATTTTAATAATTTTATAATGACACACAATTATTGTTTAAAATCAGAATTTAGAGTAAATTGGGTCGATGAAATTTGAAAATGTTCAAAAACGTCGTCAGGTGGTGCTAAAGAGTCAGAAATTTGAGTCTTACGGCAAATTTAAAATGTGTCTGTGAAAACTTTGTTCGACGTATTTGATATATAGGAACTCAAAAATGACCTTCAAAATATGGAAAAAAGATCACATGTGGAGGTAGAAAGCAAAAAAATAAATAAATTGAACATAACAGAATAATAAAATTTTTGCTGCAAAACATGAGTCTAAAGTGAAATGTGTTTAAGAAGTTTAAAAACCACAGCCGTCCAAGGTTGTCCCCTTACTCTTTTTTTGACAATTTTTAGATAAAAAAAGTCAATTTGAGGTCCGTTCTAGATTTTTTTATAAAACATTCTTCACTCAGAATACTGGAAGTATTTGTTAAGTGTTTACACAAAAAACCAGCCCAGTTCGGCGCTTAGTAAAACAAATTTCAGTAATTAACTGAATTTTCAAAAAAGCGATTTTAATGACTTAAGACAAACGTGACTATAACTTTTTTCTAGAACATCGCAGACTATCGCCTCGAGAGAGAAAAATATCCGTCTCACATTTATATATTTTGAGAAAAGTTTATGAAACATTCAAGTGAGAGAAACTCTTGAAATAAGGTAATTCTCATATTTTAGCTTATATTATTAGATAAGACAGTTACGTGAGTTTCTCTATTATTTTTACATAAAATTTTTAAACGACTTTCTGTGGAATTACCATACCATTTAAAAAAAAATGGTGCCGGACATTGGTCTTATTTTATTTTTATCGGCGTTATACTTGGATGATCGAAAATGATAAAACCACGCGTAACTTTTTTCTAGACTATCACAGCCCATTACTTCCTGAGAGAAAAAACCCGCGTTGAAATTGCCCGTATAAAGAAAATAACAGAAAAATAAATATAAGAGTAATACTTCGAAAACCGCGGTTTCCTGATTTTTGGTGTTTTTGACGCTTCATTTTCTAGATAGTCCACGGCCAAATACTAAAGTATAAAGGTATTTTCTTGGCGGCCAAATACTTAAAAGCAAACTAAAAGTTATAAAACTTCATTGCTTTAAAATCATATATTATCAAATTTCACAAGCTCTGATTGGTGGGCNATAGAATAAAGTAACATTCTAGCATATCCATATTGTGTGTATTTGGTGCCTTGAGAGCAGGATCCGAGATCTAATTTACGTGGTGCCTGATTAGTGTGAGGAAAACAATTCACGCTTCTAAAAATTACCTTGATTTTTTTATCTTTTCGAGATATAGCTCACAGGGTTAAAATACCCACCAACCGCAAAAGCCTTTAAAATGGCCTACGCGACGAGAAACGGTAATTACCGTCCGGGACAAGTTCCCTATGCCCATGATTCGGCATTAGTTGAAAAATCTTTTTCGAAACAATGTTTCTATAAACCCGACACTAACAAAGTGGCGGATGGTGACATTCACACCACCAACGAAATTATTCATAATATTGAAGATAATGTTGACCGAAAACTCCGAGAGTTAAAATATTCGGGTAGTTATGACTGGAAAACACTTCCATGGTACTGGAAACCCCCTTCCCACAATCATACTGCTCAAGACGATTTAACTTTTGGGGTCCCAGACTCGGTCGACGCGTTTATCGAGATGCAGAACGAATACCGGTATATGTTAACCGAAATTCGTGATTTAGTTGGTGCAACTAAAAGTATTTCAACAAATGAATCTTACGAGAAGGTTCAAATACGCTACGGCATTATAGAAGGTGACGAATGTAAAGTTATTTGCATGACCGATTCTATTAATAAAACTAAACCGGATATTCAAAATGCCGGTGCTCGTTTCGTAGAATTTTTCGGGGGCGGAAAATTTCCTCACGATGTAGAACCAACTATTTCAAATTTTTTCCGGCCCGACAATATTGCAGAAATTAGAAAACTTTTGCAGAATACAGTCAAGGTATTATTGAGAAACTTGCCAGATACGGTAAGAATTCAATTTAATAAGGGGAAATTGCGCAATTGGGACAAATGTAAAAAATTACTTTTATCAATTACGCAATGTAGAGCCAAAGAACCGCCAATTATGAAGATTTTCGCGTTTATAAAAAGCATCCCGGAGTTAACCAAATTCGGGGTTAGGGAGTCTTCGATTATTCAAAATTTAAGGGAGCTATCCAGCATGTTTTTTAAAGTTTATAAAGAACCAATTAACCTAGGTGAAATCGAGGGGGAAGAATACGGTTTTTTAGGCCGAGAATTATTTTCACCAGGGTTAAATTTTAACCATCTTTTGTTCACTTTATCAAATCGTAATTTCAACGAAGTCGAAGAAATTTTTTCAAGCATGGCCCGCAAAAAAGATCTTACTCTCGACGAATTGAGCCTACGCAATATTCTCGAAAGCAAAAAAGAATTGCACGATAAACTTAATAAAAAATCGCGCAACAAAATGGACCTGTTGTTTCAGACCTGGGAGTGCGCATACCAAACGCACCCAAATACGGCGGGAGAACAATATGGCAAACTTTTAAATAATGCGGCCAAATTTGAAGACGACAAAGATAAATTTAAAAAATCCGAGGGGAAATTTAACGTTTTAGATTCCACGTCGGATAACGAGGACGATTTTTTTGAATACGAATCTGAAGACGGTACAATTAGTCACGTGACTATCAACCGTTTCAATGGTAAATTAAATAATGGTCGAAATAAAGGCAGAGTTGTTGCAAGAAAGGGGGGAAGAGACCGTAATTTAGGGTCTAAAAATACGGATCGGAATAAAAAATGGGATCGTAACAATAAAGATTCCCCTAAGAAAAAATTCGACCCATCCAAAAACGGAAATAATCGTTTTAATAAACGAAAATTTGCCAGAGACAATTTTCGCACTAGGGTTAATAATTTTAAAGATAAACGCAACCGCTTTGCAGTCAACGATAAAGTCAAAAACAAAAAATTCTATGCTTTCCCAGAAGAAGAAATGGACAATTTGATGAAAGTCGTCATCGAATATGTGGACGAAAGAGAAGAAGAAGACAGAATCGACCAAATGGCAGAAGAAGAGAATGTCAATAACGACGGGCCAGAACAAGTTATGGAAATGGTATCGGAGGACGACATCGATCTGGACACATTTAGCATAAGTAAGTACGGTATCCTAGTTTTAATAAAACTTATTTCCAAAATTTTTCACTTTTCGAACAAAATTAAGAATTACGGTAATACCCATCTTAATAACGGAAATTACAGTAATTCACGACTAACCTATTATGTTAGTTTGCATTTAGTTTTCCATCATAATTACGTACGCCTTATGCTAAAACGGAATTATAGGTCAATTTCTAAACTCTATTTTAAGATTAAGCAATTGAAAATAATGGAACAAAAACAGCCATCAAGCAACACCGGTCACGAAAAGAAGAACAAAGTTGCTAAAAACACCAATTTCATCCTTTTACCCAAATTCTACAAAAATAGTTACTGTAGTAATTGCATCGCTCCAAATTTGAATAAAATTATTTATCGCAAATCCCTTTTCGAATTTATTGAATGCAGTGACAGGGGTCACATTTTTAAAATAATTGCAGATACGGGATCCAAGTTTTCAATTTGTAACCTCAAAACCCTTTCTAGCATACTGAAATTCGGCTACTTAACCAGCAGTGTAAAGTTTATGAAAAGATTCAGAGATTTTGCAGGTAACACTTTTACCAGTATTTTCAAATGTGATATTACGTTAAATATAAAAGGGAAACTTTTATATTTAAACAATATGTACATTTCGCCCGATTTTCCTAATCTTATTTTAAGTTATCAAAACTTCCAAATTTACTATGTTTTCTCAAAAATTTCCAAGTTTACTTTAGTTAAAGAAAATTCGGAAATTTTTATCAATTCGATAGAATCAATGAGCGTAAAATACGAGGTAATTGATAACATAAAATCAGATGAAGATAAATCGGTCAAAGTCTCGACAAATGAGTATAGCACTAATGACCAAATTATATCCAAAGGTATTAGGCTCGATGTGAGAGTCGACGGCAGTACAAAGCCGGTAAAAATGATCCTGGATTCAGGAGCCAGCTCATCTCTGATACACAAGTCTTTACTGGATCTCCTCCCAAATGTTGAAAAATTCCCGTGCAAAACTGTTGCCACCGGGGCATCTGGTATAAAAATCAAATTATTAGATTTTAGAGCAAATTTCACGCTCAAAACAGATAAAATAAAATTGAAAATGAGGAATGTTGTGGTCACGGACATCGGCCCATGGAATATTATTTTATTCGGCCAATCCGATATGAAAACTAATGACTTCAAACTAAATTTTCAAGGGGATACTAGTCTATTTTTCGGTAAAATACCAATTGAGCCCCTTCACAAATTAGTTGTGAAAAACATGTACAATTTTTTAGGTGAATCTTACCTAGCCAGTCTCAGAAAACCGGAAGTGCCCATACCGGGGGAGAACACGTACAATATCCCTTTTGACATTGGTAACGAAATTATTGAGGTGAAAAGAAAATTGAAAAACAGTTTAGCCGATTCTGAGATTATTAGCGAGCCTAATGATACTAAGAAGAGGTTAAAAGATTGTCCGGATTCTGAACGAAAGTTTTATAGTGAAATTGAGAATATTGCCCAAAAATTTAAAGATACTTCTTCAATTCTAGAAGTAGAGGTCAATGACCTTTACGCGGAACTAGGTTTTGAAGAAGACAAAACTATTGTTGCGGAGATTTGGGAAATTCTGAATAAATATGAGCCCACCTTTAGGGGGGATGTGGGCACGGTCAATGATGACCGTTACATTGTCAGGGGAAAAATTGATGGAAAAATGTCCAGCACTCGAGTTGCTAATTATTTTAATAAAATGACAGATGATGTCAGAGAAGCCCTGACCAAAAAACTGAATGAAGAGATAGCCAATGACGTTCTGATTAAGGTACCAAAGGATATGGTCCCTCAGAATATCATTAGCATCTTTGCTGTGGGTAAACGCAACGAGATTGGGGACATGGTTCTCAACGCCCACAGCTGTCGAATTGTGCTAGATTGTTCACGCACAGTGAACCAAATGTCTCATTTTAAGGCCACACAGGCCGACGGCATTTCTCAGATTATCAATAAAGCGGCAAAATTTACCAAGAGGGGGCTAATTGGCACCCTAGATATTCAAAGCATGTTTTACTGCTTTAAGTTGGATCGGAAATTGTGGCCGTTCTTTTGTGTAGAACACCCCGATATGGGCCTTTTTTGCTATAAAAGGTGCCCAATGGGGTGGGCAGTCTCACCACAATCGGTGAGAGAGTTTATGCTCAGGATATTATACAAATACAAAGATAATTTGTGTAGGTATCTCGACGATATAATTTTCTGGGGGTCGAATAAAAAGGAATTTCTCGAGGTATTAGATGGTATTATGAAAACGTTAACCTTTTTTAACTTTAGGGTCAAAGGATCCAAAATGAAAATTTTGGGAACCAAAATTAAACTTCTGGGAAAAACACTTAATAATGGCGCTATAGAGCCAAATGTCCACGTGATCAAAAATTTAGACAAAATGACAGAGTTAAACATTACCACCAAAAGAATGCTGAAAAGATTCTTAGGGTGCGCATCGTATATCTCTGATCACTTGCCATATTCGACAAAATTGCTACATAAACTCCGTATTGAGGCCACAGGAGTTAATAATGTTCCAGTAAAATGGACTAATGATTTGATCAGCGAATTAAAAATCGTTAAAGAAAAAGTCAATGAATTAATTACGCTCTACCCTGTAGACAAAAATAAAGAGATTTTTGGAGTGGTAGACACATCCTATTTCGCGAACGCTGCATTTTTCTACCAAAAAGAAGGGGATGTGAAACATTTTGTTAAACTTTTTTCGAGAAGAAGGTCAGATTTTGATAATAAAAGAAAACCTTCTTCATGTGAAGTCGAATTAACTGGTTTGTTAGCGGCAATGTTGGCCGCAGCCCCAGAGATTGAGCAAAGTGACAGAACGTGCGTTATGTACACGGATTCGCAATCTGTGGCAAAATTGTACAAAAAACTACGTACTTCTGGAGTTCCGACCACTGACCGCAAAATTAATGAATGCTTTGCAAAATTGGCCTATTTTAACTACGAAATCATTTATGTTTCGGCCAAAGACCCATCTATTCATTTTGCGGACTATTTATCAAGAACTAAAGAAGCGTCAGTTTTGTGCAAAGGTTGCCTCGTCTGCGACATAGTTGACAGTTCAGGTGACCTATTTTTTCAGAAACAAGAAAAATTAGCAAATTTGGTATGTAATGTAAAATTCGACCCAATTTTGGTACCGACTATGAATTTCGACAAATTTTTATCGTTACATTTACGAGTACACCCTACTATCCCAGACGAAATGAGTTACCCATATTGCGACACAGGGTGGCAGAATAGTCTGATACCTAATCCCGACTTAGGGAGATTCAATAGTTCATTTTTATCTATGGAATTATTTGCTAAAATTTTTAATAAAAAAGTCGACGTAAATCTGAAAATTTCAGATTTTATCGACAATTTTGAATTAATTGATGAATGGCAAGATGAATGCCCTACCATTCGCAAAGCCAAGGAAGTTCTGGTTAATAACCAGGACGCACCCAACAAGCTTAGAAAGGTGGGCACTCTTCTTAACAATCAAGAATGCAAACTTTTTAAAAACTGCTTAGTAAGATATGACCGAGATTTGATTAATGAAAAACTAATGAAAATAGTTTTGCCTGAAAAGTACAAAGGTCAAATAGCAATAGCCCTGCACAACACTTTCGGTCATGGAAGTGTAGCCAGGCTCGTCAATGCTTCAAAACGTCTGTTTTCTATTAAGAATGTGGCAGAACAAATTTCAACTCTCTGCAGCAACTGTAAAGAGTGCGTCCGCATGAAAAAATATAAACCAGTGGCAAGAGAAATGAAAAATTTCGAGGAAGAGACGCTTAACGTCGAAAGGATCGGTATGCGTATCCTTGGTGATGAAGTTCATAGAACACTCCCAAATTCTTTATTGTCAAAAATCAACACTCGGGCTAAAACGGTAGACAATAGGTCTGTTAAAATATTTTTCGCCAGCGAATTCCTAACCAGGTACGCGGTTTCAGTTTTAATAAACGGTAATCTTAATTCTGAAAAACTGAAAGAAATACCTTTTCAGGTAAAAAGTAGGCTCGGCACTACGGAGCCAGACGACGCCTACATGACTATACGGATGGACTGTGTATCCACCCACGCCGCTTTAGTCGACGACGAAGACATTCGTAACTGGGGAATTAAAATCTGTTTGATCGAAAAACATACCGGTTCCAAAAACCGGTTAGCACCGTTGGACGGTCGAATCGCTATTTTTTCTAAATTTCTTAATCTAGAACTCAGTCGAGCTGATATCAGCAAAGAAATTGCAGTCGAAGAGGCCACCAAAAAGTATAATTATACGATTGGCGGCGAAGGTTTGCGTCCAACGGAACTGTTTCACGGTCGCTACGTCCACGGAAAACCATTTTTGGTTGACGTAGACAAATTAAGGGTATCTACCTTGTTACTTCGACGATGCGTGCAGAAATCCGTAGAGAAAAAGAGGTTTGAAACTAGAAAATCCAGACCTATTCAATTTTCTCCTTTTTCAGAAGGAATGACTTACAAAGACCGGAAAAATATGCCCATTAAAATGGGGGATATTATCTTAGTAGATGAAGGAGGTTTTGATAAAGAGAATTACAGACCTCTTTATCGTATCATAGCCAGTAATGAGATTCCATCTGGTATCGACTGGGACACCGGCCTCGTGTCCGCTAAAAAACTTGATCTCCGAAATAAAAAATTGGGTAAAACGTTCATTTGGCAAATGGAATGGATTAGTCAAATAATCGACGGGAGAGTCAAAAATTTCAGCAAAAATGAATTAAATATTGCAGTCAATAATGAGGAAACTCAGTTTGCTATCGAGAGTTATGGCAACTTCAATGCAAAACTGTATTTGAAATAAATAAAGCGTTTTGATTTTTTAAGTTCATATTGTGGTGTTTATTTTTAATATGCGAACTAAGACTGATTAGGCTTAGGAATGATTACAGGTTGTAAAAGTACATATCCTTCAGGATTGAATCTGCCCTCCAAATATCTCAGATGTTCCATCCACTGAAAATTGATGTCTAAATTGTCGGTCACTACATATCTCATCAATAATAACCAAGCTCGAGCATCAGAATCATAGAAAAACATCATGTACCTTAAAAAAAATGTTATTTTTGTGAACAATAAATATTTTTCCCGTCATCCTAAAGATTTTGATTTAAAATACAAAGTTGTACAAACTCAACTAAAATTAACTAAAATAGGATTGGGTCAATATAAAAGTAACCTTGGTCAACTTTTCTTGGAAAAAATTAAAAATTTTCCCAGTTTGTCGAGATTCAGTTTGAAACCGTGCAAAATGGACTTAGCCATTTTTCTTATGTAAAGTTACCTTGAATCATATATAAATGAGTTCCATTAAGAACTCTAAAATTTTTTTTTTTCAATATTCCGTCAAAAATTTTTTTTCTCAAAAATTTTTTTTGTTTTGTCAAAATAAAAATCTACCTTAATCTCGAAAGTATTTCCTGTTTTGCACTACACTCTTCTTCGGTAAAAGCAATGAGACTGTTTTCCGCGGAAAGCAAAAGTGATCGATCTCCCTCTGACAGCTCCAAAGCTGTCCCAGCATAAGTACGGGCAAATGTATCCATATCTTAATTCATTTCACTTTGTGAAGTTTTACGTATAGTTTTATATTTTTGTTTGTTTCCAAATAACAGTAAAAACTGAGTTAAATTCGAAGCTAAATCACTCGTGTATAACTAAGGCAGGAAAATCGAAAAATTTTAATCCAAACTTAGAGAGTTTGTGAGAATCTGAAGCAGCGTGACCACTAGTCTCATGAGAATAAGCCGCATCGCGTAATTGATAAGCTTTACAAGCAGTTGCAGCAAGCACCCAAGAATTGGGCATAATTACGATCCGATCACTATCTGCCATATCAAGTTTTTTGAACGAATGTTTATCCATTTTGATATCCCACTTTCGCTCAATGGGCTCACCGTGTTGATCGAATAGATATCTCCGATTCAAATATTTAAAATGTCTTAAAGTAGTTCGGCGATATCGGGCTTTCACGAAAGTAGTAACAAAGACGTGTCTGAAGACATCTATATTTGAGCGAGGAATCACCACAGCGGCGGTGTTCCCAAATCCGGATGGAATCGGATTAGGATTAATTAAATGGTAAGGATCGGCTACCAAAAATAAAACTTGATCATTATAGACCAGATCATCTATTCTAGGAAATTTCGTCTTTAAAACCATCAACTATAACAATTTTTGTAAAATATTTATAAATTTAGCTTTCCCAAATTTATTTCGACTGAATATATATCAATTTTTAATATTAATCAAATTTGGGGGAGATACCTAAAACCATGTTAAACTAATATTAGATTAATGTTAAAAATTTACTTCCGCTAAGGTAAAAGATACCTTCTCATAATCTGTAGTCAATCCGGGGTCTTCACTACCATGACTAGACAGTTCGTCTTTGGGCGCGTCAGCGTCCTCGCCATCATCTTCATCAAGAGAAACGGAAAAATCCGATACACAAGTAGAAGCGTCTCGGTTGAACTCCAATAAACTGGAATCTAAATTTTCCATCTGGAAAACCACTTTTGGACAAATAAGGAAAAATGGTATATTTTTATCTTAAAATATTTTTTGGTCTCTCAAAAACGAATAAGTATTGTAATGACCAGAACGACCCAGAAAAGTGGCCACCACTCGCTAGGTGGCGAAGGTTTTAAATGACGGAAAATAATTTTTGTGCCAATTTACCCGAAAAAATTGAGACGAGAGAGTGAAAGCGAAAATGTGAGTTTGACATCTGCCCAAAGTTTGTTTCAGCAAACCTAATAAGCTAATTTTCAGTTTTCCCGGTTTAAAATTTTTTTTCAAAATTAAAAACCCTATCTATAGGAATCTGACCAACGACTTCGAACTCCGGTACCGTTTCCCTGAAATCCACAGTATGAGCCACGATGATGACATCCGTTACCTTCTAGCTTTTCCCAATAAGACCGAGAATGATCTTATTCAAGACGAAGGAGCGATTATTACTGATCGTTCGGACCCAAAAGTTTTTCGGGAAAAATTTTTAGAACTTTTTGAAACAAACAAATTCCAAAAAACTTTTGCGTCGGAATTTATCGTTTTGGAAAAAACCATTTTGTTCAACAACAATGGCGTCCAACTCGACCCTGAAAACTGGTTTATTCACAGAAATGACCGTACTGCTGAAACTGAGCCGTGTAGAATCCCTAATCTAATGCCCACGGAATGGGTAAACGACGCAAAAGCGTTAAAACGATATTTTGCCAGAACTAATCGGCGAACAAAAACCGATAGCCAAAATGTTTTCCGACCACCAAAATTAGGTGCGTTGAGAGAGTTTCACCAAAAACAAAATCAAGTCGGTACTTTTAGCCCAAGCCCGATTCCCGATCATGGAACCGATATTGACCATCGGTACGAAATTGTACCAAAATACAATGACCCGCAATCTCAGGGAAACCTATCTTTCGAGGCCAGAAAATAAAACGACGGTAGAAAACCTAACGGTACTAGTAGTCCATTTTTGTTCGAAATTATTAGACTGCTACAACTTTTGAATAATACTGCGGAAACAAATAAACTAGTAAAACATAGTTTTTTTTACGTTTTCTATATTTTTATGAGTAAAATGAGTTTTGAGAGTAAATGGAAAAGAGAACTAAATTTAAGTCAGAATGACAATAGTCAAGATTTTATTCAGAGTATAAGACCAATTCAGCCTTGTCCATATTGGCCATGACCACCCCTTCTTCGAAAGTGGAACGGCCATCCTTACAATGAATCATATACTTTATTTTGAGTTTCGAAGGAAAATCGTAGGCAATTTGACCATCGGCAGTAGTCTGCCCAGCATACTGGACTACGGTCTGATGACAATCAGGAAAATGTTTTCCTGAAGAATAAAGTTATTTTCCAATAAAACATTTTTTTACCCTATGAATGTTAAGCAACGTTCGGTCAAATTAATACTAATTTTTCTCACCTGTAGTCTTTACGGCGCGGATGGGAGAATGCATGATTAGAATTGGGTAGATTCTCAGTCAAATTAGTAAGGCTTAGCATCAATTTTGTTTTGGCAAGAAATTGAGGGCTACATTCAGAATAATGCTCACACAGAAGAGCAGTCTGTATAAATTGTATGTGTTCCGCAACTTCCACGGTTTGGAATTGCAATTTCAAATCTGACGACATACTAAAATTTGTCTTTACTTTTAAAATTCTAAAGCCAGAGAAAACTTGTAAATCATAATTTTCACTAGTATCTACGACAGTAGATAAGTTTTAACCAGTACACATACCGAAGCAACATATTCATAATACGCACAATATGCAGCCAATTTGCGTAAAAACACCGTAATAGTTAATTACCTTGTTTTTCAGTCGAGATATTTTCAAAAATTAAATTTCGCCACAATTATGGGTCGATTGCACAGCCGGCCTCTTTTACTAAATGAATTAATTTCATTTCGGTAACCGGCCCAATCGAATCTAGAATTTTGAAAATATAACACTCTGAGCCAATTTCGTTTGTTTTAGTAACTTTTGTACCTTATTCAAAATCATAATTTTTACTAAAAGTAAAATTATTATCAAACTGTCAATTTTTCTACGTATAACAGTACTGCCAGTTGTTAATGTATTTCCGTTTTTAGACACGGTATGAATCCTGACACAGAAACGCACAGAGAAAATGAAGATTTTGAAGATATCATCGACACCGACAACTCGTCTACCAATCCTGGTACAGTCTCCACAGATGACGAATCACTTCCGGTAACAGGTAAAAAATGTTTTTATCTTTAGTTCTGAATCACAATTTTGGAAACCTTTTCCAATACAAATTAGTAAAAAACTCTCTCACAATTTTTTGACCAATAAAATTTCAGCGCGAAGTTTCAACATCAAAGCCAAAATTAACTGTAAATACTGCAACACCTGGGATTCCGAAGATCGCGGCCCAGGAGATGAATGCGTTTTTCCATGCCCCAGAATTAACCCTCTGGCACCGGAAGCGCATTTTCGCTTCAGCAATTTTCGAAAGAGCCAGGAAATGGCGTGCAACGGTTTTGCCTACTCGCTGGTTTTTAACGAAGTTAAATCCGAAAAAGACCTAACTGAACTTTTTGAAGCCAACAGCATCTACGGGCTGTCCAATATGCTACTCAAGGATTTTTTATTACTTGAGTATAGAATTTTGGAACCACCCGGGCTGACTACAGCCAGGGATAGAGACTGGTTGCGTAAAATTAAAAACATGGACGGCTACGTCTTGGTTCCAACCGACGTCAAAAACGAGTTAAATATTGTCAAGGCATTTATTAACCGCCGCGAGTACAATAAAAATCAGATGTAATTTTTTTTAATCTCGAGTTAATTTCGGGTTTTAAAAAGGAAAAAGCTGTAGAACATAAAGTAACATACACAAAGTGTTCGTAAATTAGTTTATTTTTTAGTAAGTTAAAAACTACAATATAGGACATTGAGATTATATATCTGTTAAAACAATATACACTGGAGATTTGTAGAGTTATTTTAAGTTCATTTCCAATCTTTTAAGACCGAGTAAGTCTGACTTTGAAACAGCAAGGAAGACGGCGATATTCAGATGGGTGATATGCCCGTGTGAATCCAATACAATTGAGGTACATAGAAGCCCCGAATTGCTCTTAAAAAATTAATTTTAAAATTTTTTTCTCATTTCGAATAAATCACAAAAATTAATTTTGTTTAAAAAATAAAAAACTTTCTCACGAATTTTCGAGTTAATAAAGGACATCGACAAAATTGTAAAATTATTTTTTAATTTTTTTTAATTAAGTAATTAATACCTTTAGGCATATCCAAAGACCGCTCTCGACCAGAATACGGCAATTGACAAATTAGAAGCTCTCCGAACTCCCGTACCAGATCGTACAACCCAAGGCCATGTGGATCCTCATGAAACAATTCTACACCTACATTTTTGGAGGTAAAATAGTTTTTTAGAAACGCATCCCCTGTAGCCCGTTGTATCTTCCGTATCTCTTCCGGAGCATTCAAATATGTCAATTTGTTATGCCATTGTCCAATTATCACCAAAACGCACATAGCGGTTAAGATATCAACTTTTCTCACTTTTTCGAGATCTATCACCAACACCATACCTAAATAAATAACACCGTTAATTTTTATACAAATCATAGGACCCGTCTTAAATTTAATTTTGTTTTCAAACTCATGCCTAACTTAAGGACCTGCCAAGATCGCGGCCGTCCAAAATGACAAAATGGACGCGGAAAGCCAGACGTTCACTCGGGTCCAGAGGAACCACATGTTGGTGGTTCACCCTAATTTCCTGTTTACCGAGATTAACTCTCTATTTATGCTTTGCAAAAACAGGCTGTTCATGAGTAACATACAAAACCCTAAAAAATGGGCCTTGTTTCGGGAATTATACGGCCCATCCAAATTTTGCGAAAAATTTCGAATTTACGAAGGTTTTCACCCTAAACATACTCGTTTATACGCTAAAGGTACGGCATTTCGAAATGGCCATTTAATTATACCAATAATGAATTTGGAAACGTTAATTAGTGAAGTCTGGGCCAATATAACTATTGGAATTCTGCTTTCATGCGGGAAAACTTTCGTAAACAA
This sequence comes from Oikopleura vanhoeffeni, assembly GCA_004367855.1. Taxonomy (NCBI): domain Eukaryota; kingdom Metazoa; phylum Chordata; class Appendicularia; order Copelata; family Oikopleuridae; genus Oikopleura; species Oikopleura vanhoeffeni. Next base: position 85,556 of record SCLH01001047.1, on the reverse strand, counting down.
AATCGTTATTAACGAAGAATTGTTACAATTGAGTTTTTGTTTTAAAATTATGTTAAGCTACAACTATTTTCAAAACAACGCCGCAAATTTTGAAAAAATGATCATTAAAGGAAACTCGGTACTTAAAAGCAAAATTTCCAAAAAGAAATTGAGAGATTTTTTAAACAACGAAGGAAACAAACTATGTTTAGTGATAGATTTTGGCCACAATTTAGGTCTTCTGACTAATATTTTCATTACTAAAATTAAAACCAGTGAGATCTCCCATAGCCAAAATTTAAAGATAGACGATTTTTTCGAGCCAGAAAAAAGCGTATTGTTCTCTGAACTAATAAGTTTGTCTACCATAGGTTCGACTCAACTAGGAAAACTTTTATGCTAACCTTGCACCAAAGAAGCAAAAGGACCACCAATTTCACTCCCCTTTTTCAAATCACATGCAGTAGCAATTCCGGCCAATCGGAATAAGACTTTGATAAAATCTTCAGTAGTCTTCGGACCACCATCGCCAGAAGCACCTGCAATTTTTTTTAACATTTTTAGTTTGTTTTACAAACTTATTAGATCATACCTAAACCAAGATAGAAAGTTGATTCTCCAACGGAGTCTTGAATACGCATACCGCGATAGGTATGATCACGTGACTCACGACCAGTAAAGTACTCGGCGTGCAACTTGTTTCCCAGCATTTTGAACAAAAGTATTTTGGCAGTCACCCAAGCACTTCGCCCATGCGAGTCCACATACTGGGCCCTTAATTTTTTTTGATTAGATTTAACATGAAAATAAAACGCACGACCATTTTTTGAATCGCTTGAGTTTTTTTATGTTACCTTTGCAAACATACAGAGCATTCTCTATCGAAATTTACTTCTAGAAACTGATGGTGACACTGATAAGAAGCCAAGACTACGGACGAGTCATGGAAACGTTTCTGTAGAAGATAATTAAATTGGAAACCAGACGTAGAATAAATTCTAGTCTCAATCGCGTAAATGAGATCGGACATAGCAGTTTTTTGTAAACCAGCGTCCACCAGTGAATCCTGGAAAGTCTCCTGGATCGACCTGATGAGTTTCCCATAGTCCACCTGTTCCATCATTAAAGGTACCTTGAAAAATTATTTATGCAGTGAACCAGATTTTTTTATATAACACTCTCAAATTGACAAATTTACGTTTTTTTTCTCAAAAATCTTATTTACTAACCCAAAAACTCTTGTCAGCTATCTGGAACCGGAACCGTTGAGATCGGTCATTTATAACCTCCGATCCTATTTTTAAATTCTGTTCAGGAACGAATTCAAATGGGATAAGCAATACACCAGCAGTAAAACTCTCAGATCACATCATACTGCCTACAGGAAGCTCCTTGTACTCCAACAAGTTCATTAAAATATGCTCAGACTGAGGATGGTCCCGTAAAAAATTCGAGAACTTAAATTGATCATCAACTTCGTTGTCAGTTTCCAGGAAAAATTTCTAGAAATATATTTATGTTTTCTGAAAAATTTCGACCTTCCAATCAAAATCGAGCTTTAATTTTTAATTTTTTTTTAAGATTTCACTTTGAAAAATGCCAATCATCTTTGATGAAGCGTTTTTAACAGAAAAGAAAGTGTCGAAAATTTCTGGAATGATGCTAAATAAATTCCAAAGAGGGTACATCGGTCAATTCGATGAGAAAACTCAATCGGAATATTTTGCGAACCTAGATAAAGGTCTCATCGGAAAACGACCTGAGGAAATTCCAGAGAACTTACACTAAAAATCTTATAACTTCAGTTAAAAAGTTTTTTTTTCCTGTTATTTAGTTAAAAAAAAATGACCAAAATTAGTCTAGTTTTTCTCGTAGTTATAATTTTTTTTCAGCATGAGATTATATAAAACCAGTAGCCTCAACATTACCGGTATGTCCGAACAAGCCATGGAGCTTTTGACCAAAATCACTCAAAAATGGTCCTACATTATGTACCACGAGAGACCAGGTACAGAGGGAATAAGAGAGATTTTTAAATCAACCATCCCCCTCGACAACAGAGTAAAGTTGAGTTTGGACGATGTCGCACACATCGTGTCCAAAGACCCGAAAATTCAAAAAGAATGGATAATTATTCGAGATATCCTAACTATGCAAAAACAAACCGAAGAGTTTTACAAAAACGAATTGAAATCAAATAAAAAACATATGGAAGGTAAGAATAAAAATTTCACCTTTGTAAAATTTTTGGTGTCAACTTTATCAATTCGATAGATTTACTTTTTTTAGAACTCTCGAAAGAAATTGATGCAATCAAATTGGAAATGAGACAAAACCGAGCGGAATTTACTGTCTGCACGACCAATTTAATCGCGGCAATTGCCAAAGGAAAACAAAATGACGATCTCGACCTAGATTAGATTTTTTTTTCTCAGTTAGAGCTAGCCGTGTTTGTTCACCAGAATTTTTGGTATCATGTTAATACATTACGAAATTTCGAGCGTTAAATAGTGTGTTTTGGCAGCAATTTTTCTTATAAATTCATCATTCAGAAGTAAAAATACACTGAATAATAGATTATGTCGGATATCGGAGATGAAATGGAAAACAACCTTCTAGGTATGTCGGATAACGCGGAAATGAGTCGCGACTCAGAACCTTTTGACATTGCGACCAGTAACTTGGATTTTGACCGGTTAGAAACCCAAGTCCTAGAGGAAGCGAAAGCAACCCAAAAAATCTCAAATGCTGAGAAACTAAAACTTTCGCGAAAGCTAGTAAAACCTGAGATAATGGCGCAAAGTCAAAAAATTCCTCAGAAAAAGAAGCCGTTTAATTTGGCCTCTCTACTCAAAAATGACACGATCAGCCCCACATCGGTCAAACCAGTAGATACGGAGACCATGGAGGGCAAAAGAGATCTAATCGCCCAGAAAGACCGGGAAGCAAAAAACGACGCAAAACGCAATTGCATCGATCAATTTTCCTCGATGGACACCCACCTACACCATATGATGGTAAGAGCTTTACCTGTGGCAAATCCATTTTTTCTTTTTCGAGGTGATCACAGCTTACAGCAAACTAATCCGGTATCTAAATTATTTCTCCAATAAATTATGTTATTAGTTTTCAATTCTAGAAAATTTTACAGATTTAGACTTTTGGCGTAAATAACTAAATAACACTTATTTTTCAGCATATCCGCCACTTTGGAGGTCGTGAACTAGAAGTAATCGACACTACAGCTGAATATAAAAACCTCTTATTAGAAACTAAAGAGGTTAACATGTTCATGAAAACCAACAACGTACGATTCATGAATTCTTTTCCAGAGTTAATGGCCGTTTACCTAGCGATATGCCAAAAAGGACGAGATATTCACGCCAAAGGCCCCCCAAAGCTAATGCCAATCTGGTTCAATTTCAATGTAAGTTTTTTTTACACATATATATTTAACTTTCAAATATTATTTCTCTTTGCCGATTATAAAGACTTTTGAAATGACCCGATAGCACACAAAGACGGCTCAAAACAAAATATTTATTCTCAATAAATATTTTTTTCAGGTCAACCAATGTGACGACGGAAAGGCCAACGAGATCACGATGAAAATTATGTTAGATGGTCCACTCCAAGACCGGTAATTTATAAAATTTCAGTTTTATTTTTTTCAACGGAATAAATTTCACAGTAGGTTTTTCAAAAACAACGGATATTTTGAGAACAAAATCAACCATCTTTAAATGAATACTTCGTTATATATTTTACTACATATTAAGCCGTTTTGTTAACTTTGAATGCGAATTTTGAAGCACCATAACAAAAAATAATTTAACAAAAGGTATATTTGAATTCCGAGTTTTGAAAATTGAAAAATCACAGCATCGCCCTTATATCACACTGGAAATAATTCACCGTCTTACTGACAGGAATTTTTGTGAAAATAAACTTTTAAATTAAAAACTAGTTTTCTAGAAACGTCCCTTTTCCGGCCCTGACGCGCACAGATACGATTGGGGACTACCTCGAAATCGCTAAATCTGCTCTATCCAATTATCAGCTAGAATTCTCGGAAGAGGACATTTTATCATGTCAAGACATAGACCAACTCCGAGCTGCAGCTATAATGGCAATAAAAGCGCGAGGTGATATCGAAGATCTGTTTATAGGGAAACTTTCTACCCTTACAAATTTGATAAATAAACCCCATAAAGAGATCATGATCGATATCAAATGCTTTTCAAAAGATGAAAAGTCATTACAGTTGACTAGAATGCTCGAAACAGACGCAGAACCATTGATAATTCTAGACCAGGAAGGTCATTTGGGGGCGATAACTTTAGAAAAGGGTGAAATAAAGACAGCAGTTCGACCCACGTGGCTAAAAGCCATCACTATCTATAGACATGCAAGAACTCTCGCTTATGGAGATGAGAGCAAAAACGAGGGGATCGACAGAAACGCGTACAGACGCAAGAGCCGTTTTCAAAATCAGGCAATTCGGAATGAGACGAACTACTCCAAAGCCCAATTTTACGGCAAACGCAAGATGGAATGGTAAATAATTTACTATTTATGAAATATCCATATAACTCAATTTACATTTAATTTTTCGATAAAATTAATGACCAAATTTTCGTCATTTTTTACACCCCGGGCACGAAAATATATTATCAGTAGACACCCTAATGTATTGACTATTGGTATAATACAAATAAATCATCATTCAGTCGACCTACTAATATCTTAGGGTTAACATTTTAATAAATAACCCTTGTACACCCGGCGGCGACAACCTAGTCCGATTGGGCTATATAAAAACGGTTACGTTAGAATAATTAATCGGGTTTATAATCCCGAAAGGTAAATGTGGAGGTGTTATACTTAACATCCGGTTTGTTAACATTTGAGTTTAGATTTGCGCGTTTGGTTGGAGCACATCAAGAAACATCTTTCTCTGAGTGCAACGATTTGGTGGAGCAGTTGGACAGTCGATTAAAGCCCAAGGTTTAATAGGAATCTATATTCCCGGTAACTTATATATATATCTTACCGAGCATATACGATTCGAAACTATAGAAACCTTGACTTGTACATTGTACCTTACTGCCTGTAAATCCCTTTATATAGAATAAAGTAACATTCTAGCATATCCATATTGTGTGTATTTGGTGCCTTGAGAGCAGGATCCGAGATCTAATTTACGTATACACCACACTTACATATTAACTGTACACATGGGAAATATTATTTCAAATTTTGCCTAGAATATAGTCTCTTGAGCGACTAAAATCTTGAGTTTCATTTGTTTTTCAGAACCGATCTCTTCCATGAATGTCGATAGAATTTCACAACATCAAACAAATTTCACTTGAACCCCTAAGGAAAAACTTTTTGGATAGCACATTTTTTCTGTCCCGTAACAGTTTGGCAGTTTACGAAGTAGACAACAAAAATTTTGTTTTAAATTCTTAATGAAAGAGGGGTCATCGGTCAGGTTTGGACGAGACAAAGTCGAAGTCAAGCATTTGAGTACTCCTATCATGTTCCTTAGTTAATTGGAGTAAGAAATTTTATGAACATTTCGAAATTTTAACTCCCTGGTGTCCAAAATGGCCAAAAAAGATAACGGTCAACAGATACACTTATTTCTAGAGCTTATTTTCTAGAGTAAGGTCTCAGTAAAGCCAATGCCAATTAAAAAAAAATCTTTTTCGGGAATATTTATGGTTAGCTCCTGACTGAGAGCGTCCATCTTGACTCTACATATTAACACACACCTGGCGCCCCCTGGTGATGGTGAGGGGCGCGCGTTGCATATCAATTCAGGGCAGGTACTGTTTTATATTATTATCGTTGTATTATAGTATGTCCTTTATGCACCTTTTGGTTAGAAGCGTAGCCATTAACGTAAAATCACACGTTAAAATGAGTTAGTGCTACGCATTCTAAGACCAAAGAGTGAAAAGGATATATCATCCGTGGAAAACACAGGATTTTGAAAAAATATTATTATTAAATACTATAAGAATAATTAAATAAACAAAGATTTCCATTCGGACGGAAAGTTCCGAACACCTGTTTGATTACAACGATCCCTTTTTCTGGTTTGCTCAACAGCGAAACTCTCGGCGGAGATGTTGTTAGAAATCCACTTCACAGGCTACTGAATGTCTGTCTGTGCAGAATTGTCACACGATCACCGCCAATTCTTTAAGCATCCAATAATTTGGATTTTCTCGATCCACAAGTACAAATTTTTTTTTGTTTGCCTTATTTATTCGGAATTTGTACTTCGTTCTGAATTAAATCAGGTATCAACAACACCTTTTCGATTTTTGGCTTTGAAGATTGTCCTACACATTTAAATTGAGCAAGAACTGAAAACGCGCATTAACGTAATTCATAAAATAAATGCCAAATTTTATGTGGAAAACTTAAACCTGGCCTTTACGTTGTCCACGTGAAATTATGAACAAAAAAAGGCATCTCCATCGTGTTGGCCGGCTAACTAGGTTTTGTGTTCCTGGATTAAAGTCGAACATTTATAAATTTTTTGGAAGAAATTTGGTATTTATACTCTTATAAATTTTTTACCGCTAAAGTCACTGTTCAAAGTGACAGTCATTATTTTTGTCGGCCCAGCATTTCCTGAAATCTTTAAACGAATTAATTGTTAATTTCGTCACAGCCTGTAAATAAGTCAGCTGTACCTCTCTGGTTTGTGTCAGAAACATTTCCTTCAAAGACCCACAAATGTACAGTCAAATAAAAATGGTCTTATTCTCAATCTGTTCTTTTATCTACTATTTATAATGATTAACATTCCAAGGAATTTCAACTAACTTTAAATTTTCCATATTTCCTGAAAGTCACCTTCAAATTATACTTTCTGTATGTTCAAATTTTTATGAGAGATTTAATAAGACAATTTCATTTATTCTTAATTTTTAATATATTTTTATCAAGCATTACAATTCATTCAATTCATTACAAAATAAATTCATTTAATTTAATTATTCTTATATATATAAATAATATTTTTTTCAAATCCTGTGTATATATATATATACTATAGTACAACGATAAATATATAACAAAGTACCTGCCTCTATTATGTGCAGCGCGCCCCTCACCACACCACGAGGGCGCCGTGTGGTGATAAATATGTAGAGTCAAAGATGGACGCTCTCAGTCAGGATCCTACCATATTTATGACTCATCATCGAAAACTGAAAATTTTGTCATTATGAAAAACCGGAAGAAGAGTCAATTTTTTGAAATTTATTTTCCAGTCATAATTCTTGGAATTTTCTCTTCTTTCGTTTGATACCCTTATTGGATCATTTCCGATCATCTGAAAATCTCGGATTTTGAAAATTTTTGGAAAAATTACGAAAAAGTTTCGAAAATATTAAATTTTTTTATATTTTTTTTGGAAAAAAAATCAGGAATGGCCTCCTCGAATTTTTGCCCTTCTTATTCTCTTTACTAGCCTCGACCGATGACACCCTAGATCAAAGGTTTTGAGTTCGTATTTACTGTATTTTTTTAGTTATGTTACATAATTTATGTACAATTAACGTTTTCATTTTGATTTTTATGATATTCAAATTTCAGCGGAAAAATTTATTTCTCCTTCATAATTTTCCTCTTATAATTTTGTGTTATAACTTGTTTGACTGCAACCCCTTTGATTGTCTACAAATGAAATACGCGATTTTTATTCACGGCATGAAAGCGTCGCTTACTTATTGACTAAGGTTTGAAGTTCACAAATAAATTTTTTCTGAATTAAAAATCTCACTTTTTATCAAAAACTAAATTTTCGTACATATTTTCAAGAAGAAAACAATTGAGTGAACTCATATCCCTTTATTACACTTTGCTTAGAATGCGTAGCCACTACTCTTTCTAACGTGTGATTTTAACGTTGTGGCTACGCATTCTAAGCAAAGTGTAATAAAGGGATATTAACTACAAAAAATAATTTTTTCTTGAAAATATACATCTATAAATGCATACTCACCACAAATTGAGTTGAAATTAAAGTAAAGATTACGGAGAAACTAGTGTAGATAGAGATTTTTTATTGTCCCCAACAATTTTTAAATTACTGAGTTACTCAAAAAATATGATCAAATTGTATCACTGTGTTCGACCTTTCTCACAATAGCTCACCCTGAGGTCCTCACTGAGGACTCCTCAGGCTATAACAAAAATCGCTTACGAGAATGATACCAAGAATATAGAACAATTTTAGCAAAAAACTCTTCCGGACTGTCAACTAATTTGAGATTTAAAAAGCCTTCTTTCATCTTATTCTTTATCAAGCTTTATAAACCCGGTGAAGCATCACTGGAGCTTGCAACGGCTCTTAATACTCTCGTAAGGAAAAGTTTAACATTCTTAAGAACATTATAAAAGCGGATAAACCTTCTTATTTCATGAAATGATAGAATTTTAACAGAGAAATTTCTAGATACCGAAAAAAATTTGACTCTTTCATTCATTTGATGATAACAGGAGATATTTGTTGCCAAATTTATTTCTACATCAGTAAAAATGTGGTTCGTAAATATTTCGATTGATGTAAAACTTTCGGCGCTTAATTTTAGCATTGAATTAAATTCTTCCTGAATTTTGCCTGAAACTATAATAAGTTAATATTTTTGTGCACAGAACAATTGTTGTGTTGAATTTATTCGCCAACGCCAGTCTTTCCCATGAAAAGTTTTGCATGTAAACTGAGCTTGTGTACACCAGGGATCGGCAGACTCTGCTTTAGTCTGCTCTGATTCTTTTTTCCAGGTCAATTTCAGAACAGATCTCGTGTAGGCATATTTTTTGGACGTGAAACTAAGTTTGAATTTGGCATCAGATTATAGCTGAATAGCTTTAAAACTGTTTTAGAGCCGAGCAATCATTTTAAGAAAATTTGCCGACTCCTGGTGTACACTGTGAAATGAGCGCGAGTTTGCGTGACCCTTATACTAACTTTTCAAGATAGGATTATATTTTGTGTATATCAAAGATTTCTGTTGAACTATTCATTTAATATGTCTTTTTAACCCTTGGAATCATAGAGCCGATATATCGGCTCAAGCCTACCGAAAACCTTCTAAAAAAGGCAAAAAAATGTCACAGAATTGTTTCTTCCGAATACATTATAAAAAATTTTGCGGTGATTCCGAAAAAATACTCATTTTTTTTTGGATATTTGGTTCGAATATTACGGGGAGTTGATTTTTTGAAAATTTTCATCGAAGTTTTACTTCCGGAGAAATTATTTCTAAACTAGACATCAAATACAAATGTGAGGTAAGCCAGTTTTTAGGAAAGTGTTTTGTGCATACAAAACACGTAACAGTAAAATTTATTCGTATCTTGGGACAGATATTTTTTTTGAAAGTGAAATTTCAATTTAAGTATTCCATGAAAAAAATTATTTATTATAAAAATTAATTTAATCAGTTAAAAATTGTCCACACTTGATTACTACATAAAAATAATGATAAAAAGTGTATTAATCAGCTTTTATTTGGAAAATTAGTCATTTTACTTAGAAATTTGTGATATTTTATCCTTTTTTTTTACTTTTTTCAAAATAACTTTTGATTGATGATAAATGGATCTAATCGAATTAGCGTGTGACGTAGGGCAGATACTTGTGCGTTAGAAAGCATAAAAATAAAAATTTGTGAAGACTACGATGAACACGTATCACGTGATATGCTACACCTTGGTTTTCCAACTATATTTTCTAGAACTAAAAATCGAAATTATAGAATTTGAAATGATTGATGCAAAAATATAACTTTTCAGCTTTTTATTGCAAGAGTAATTGGAGCTTCAACTACCTTGAGCTTTCTGTAAACAACATCCAAAGTAGAGCCGACATATATCCCTTTATCACTTTTTGGTTAGAATGCGTAGCCACTACTCTTTTTAACGTGTGATTTTAACGTTGTGGCTACGCATTCTAACCAAAAAGTGATAAAGGGATATCGGCTCTGGTGCCTTGGCGGAACTTTGTTTTCTGTGAACAGTATTTCTAGTAACAATAGGGTGCAGTGAAATATCTACTGTATTTTCCAATATTTGTATTCGTCTTTATGATAATTTTACAAACATTATTAACATCTGAAGGCACCTCTTCCTGTCTGTCATTCATTGTCGTAGGGCATGGCCCATGCCGCATGGAAAAACATTTTTTTTGATAATCAGTCTTGCATTGTTAATTCATTAATTGGTTCGTTTGTAAACCAAAGTTTTAAAAAATAATGATCCGTTATTCTTGCAAAAACCCATTTATTTGCGGAAGCTCTGTGACTCAGACAAGCGAATCATAATTTCTCCAGAATTTTAACTAAAAAATATAATTTCCGAAAAACAGAGCCAACAAGTGTTTCTTATTTTGTTAGCGCTGAAATTTTCCGATAACTTCGAGGCAAACAATGCCCTGCAATTGCCCCAAACCCAAATAATCATCGATTCATCTAAAATATTTTAATATCCACTAATCAATTTCCGTTATCTGTGACTCTTTCAAACAAATTACATAAACGTAATGTTTATTTTTCCATTGTCATCGGGACCTATCCCTTTGTTTTGTAAAGAATTAATAAAAGGAAAAGCAATCTGATAATTTATTTTTTAAAATAATTATAATTCATAGAAAATGGAAGAATGAGAGAAAAAATGGGAGTAAAATTAAATTTGTACCTATCGGCCATCTCAGTGGTGACTGCTGGATATGATTTGGTTCAGTCACCGATTTCAAAAAGACAATTTGTGATTTTGCCAGCTGATTTGTATTTTGTACCGAATCGCAAGAGACTGATTTTCAAATTAAAATTTGATTATCTATAAAAAGTATACAAAAATGCAATTTTTTTCATGGTGCAAATTTTTGATGTTAAATTATATGTTGCCTTTTTTGCAAATAAATATTTTTGAAATTTCGATGAAGTTTGATGAAGGTGAAGGAATTGTTATGGTTCGACCTGATGCTGGAGCTGATTCCGAAGGAACAAAGTTTTAGCTACTTAGTACATATCCCCTATTCACACTTTTGTTAATATCCCGGCCCTGATTAGGAAACCTAGTGTGTTTTTAAGTAGTAGGGCCGGGATATTAACAAAAGTGTGAATAAGGGATATTAGAGAATTTCACATTATTCAATCATCAGTAGTACTGATTCAGTACGGTATAAAAGTCTGAAAACAGAAACACAAAAAAATGCAGTCGAAAGATATGTTCTAGTGAAAAGTTGGAAACATGTGTTTTTAACACAAAATGAGCGATTATTTTTGCCGGTAAAAATAGCTCATTTTTGAAAACAAAAAGAATGATGAAAGAGTGTCAAATTATTGACACTGCTTTTCGATCAATTTGTTTGTTTAAAAGCGGATTGAAATTTTTGATGGCGATGGCCTCGAACCTTTTTCGTTCATAAGTGAATATATATTTTAATTGTTACTGGATTCTGTTGCGATGATCAACTCTCTTGCGAAAGGCTATATTGCACCCCGATATATTTTGAGTTGCTGAGGTTCAATGCTTATTGTAGACGGTCTTACCAGGCTGCAAATAAATAAGTAATAATAATATGGTTGCTAATAGCAGTGCCCTTTTTTGGCTGCTGATAATATCAGCCTGATATTCTTTTTCAGAAATTATTTCTTTTTGAGGCGCCTTAAAAATTTTTATTAGTTGATTCAAAAAAATTTATGAATTTCTCAAACTTCAATTGACATATATAATATGTCACATTGTTAGACATGCAGGAATTGCGTGATTTATAAACTACAATTGGGTTTTGTATTTTGTTGTATTTATTGGCATGATTCCTTGCAAGACGCAAAATAGGAATGAGGCTCGAAAACAGAATTGATCTATTAGTCCGGTTTTCGCTTAACCTTATTAATCTCAGATCTTGTTATGAAAATGTGCATAAGTGCAACAACAAATTCTATAAACCGATTAATATAAAAACCTTATGTCAATTTTTTCATCAAGATTTTCATTCGTTATTTCATCAAAATCTGCTGATGAATGAAAGTATATCCCTTCATTACTTTTTGGTTAGAATGCGTAGCCACAACGTTAAAATTACACGTTAAAAGGAGTAGTGGCTACGCATTCTAACCAAAAAGTGATGAAGGGATATTCGAAACGATATACAATTATTATGTACAATTGTGTCTCAAAACAAATACAGCAAAAACCAATCGTATTTTGAATAAAATAAGAAAAAATATGCAAATTTCTTTGAAAAGATAAATTATACAAATTAGAAGGACCACCTGGAACTCACTTTGAATTTTCTGTTCGATCAAGTTTTACGGCTTAACAAGATAATAGATTTCGGTGCAACTCATTTTTTGAGCTGTTTTGTGAATGCTTTCCAAAATAATTTATACGACTTGAAAATGTATAAACCTCAAATGTATACAACAATGTGTACCTTTCACGTTTTATACATTTTACTATCGACCTATTTATTTATATTTTATACATTTATTGTTTTTAATCGTATAAAAGTCGATTTGCCTATCATTGTTATACTGATATCATGAGAATTTATGACGAGGAAAAGCAGGTTGATTTATTAACAAATATTTGCGGGATGTTCGCACTAAAACCTGCAGTTAGTTGCTTCAATAAAGTTGTTCTTCAATTCAAAGTTCCCGAAAATGATGATATGTGGTATGTCGATGCAGTGAATGTGAAAACAGTGAGTTTTAAACAACTATATAACAAGGCCTGTTTGAAATGATGAGCCATTACTAATGGTTATTTATAATTTATGTTGTACGATTTTAGCTGTTCGGTTTTGGCGAAACCGTGATAAAAACCCCAATTTTTTTTATTTTTGTATTCGGATCCGGCACCGCGCGAATTTTCAATGATCGATGATTTGATTGGTTATGCATTTTCGACTACCTCCAATGAACTTGGAGCATTTTCAACGTTCATTAGACCTTATAAAACCAGCGACCTATACATGCTTAACTTCGCAACTTGAAAAACAATACCCGTAATTCGTCAATTTTTTCAATCATTTTTGTTCTAGAATCGATATACCGTTCATTCGTTTGCTTGTCAAATAAAACCACAAATCCCTCCTGCCGTACGATGCCCAAATCCATTTACTCCACCAGAAAGAAAACAACGAATTGTCGGCGGCTCGACAGCTCTGCCATATTCATGGCCTTGGTTAGTTCACTTTGACAGAATTGGATGTGGTGGAACTATTCTAAATGAGAGATGGGTCATAACAGCAGGTCACTGTTGTAATGGTGCAAGTATAAGTAAGTACATGTTAGCCAATTTCTTCAGTGTTTTCTTGGATTCATTTTGAGCCTACGTTCGTTAAAATTGAAGAACATTTTTTTCGGAAATTTTTTCAACTAAATTTCGAGTCGAAATTAAGAAAAAAACCACCTCCATCAGTTTCTGTTTGATTTGAGTTCTCTGTTTAAAATAATTGATCGAATTTTTATATTTAAAATAGAAGGAGATAGATTGTACCAAAACATAAATTTTTGTTTTTTACTACATCTTCGAAAAATATAAAATATTGGGAAAAAAGGAGAGTCAGATGAAGAAAAGAAAGGGAAGGTAAGGGAAAGGAGAGCAAAAAAAAAGAAGAGAAAGAAAATGAAAGAACATTCCGAGGGGGAATAATAGAATAGTAAAACACTCGAGGGGAGCTCTTCATTTGCCACTATAAATTATAGTCTATAATGTAATATCATTGATGTTTGGTGTTGTGTGAAAATGATTGAAAAAATGTTGTCCGCCCCACTTTATACTAAGATTGTAAAATAAATCAAACCCGACTTAATTTTTTAGTGACTTTAAGGGGGTGCCATAAGTCCTGCAGATTGGTACATTTTTTCAGAGCGATAAATGAAAGAAAAAAAATGTGAAAATTTATTTTTTTATTTTTTATCTTTAAT
>SCLH01001047.1:50746-68849 GCA_004367855.1 Oikopleura vanhoeffeni | reverse complement strand
TGCTGGGTTTATGGCACCCCCTTAATACGGCAAATGTTTATTTTCAAAGTGTCTTTTTTTAAAAAACTTTCTAGATTTAGAGATTTTGCTGATGTTGATCAAGACAATAAATGAGTTTTCTGGCGAATTATCTGAAAATTTTCGGTTCGAGAACAGAATTAGTCTTGAAATTTCAAGACTAATTTTCGCAAATTTGGTGGATAAAAAATTTGTTGGATAAAAATTTGGAGGATAATCGTTCTCTCAATTTTGTATCCCAATTTTTCCCTTTCTCCTGTTCAAGTCTCTAAAAAAGGTAGAAAATCTTGAAGATGAAGTGTTAAAAATCATTAAAATTCTTATTCCGTAAATGTTCTATAAGTTATAGACTATAAGATACTATAATTATAGGCTCAATGCGGTTTTATGTCAATGAACACAATCAATTCGAATGGGAGGGTGTGGAACAAATCGTCCACCCAGATTTCTTCAAAATGCACCATGCTTATAACCCGAAAACGTTCGAAAATGATATCTGTATGGTTCACACTTCAGAACCTATCAAGCTCGAAGGTCAACAAGGTGGCTCCCCAGTTTGGGTTACAAAATATCTTTTTATTACAGTCTTCCCTCTTTGGCTGATACAAATAATGATCCTCAAAGGTTGAGCCAGTTAGGGAACATCCCTTTACGGATTACAGACCATCAGAGTACAGATCCTGAATATTTGAAAAATGCGCAATCTGAGCATTCGATTGGTTGATCCCTACGAAATCTAACCAATGAAAACGACTTATTCTGCAATCCAGGGTTTTTGATTGGATGCTAGTATACCGCGTTGTTTTTATCATTCAAATATTCAGGATCTGACCTTTGAGAGTCTGTAATCCATACTTTTCTCAGACAGCTACATTGGAAATAAAGATTTCTTTCTTTTGTAGTCAAATTTAAATCTTACATTTTGTAAATTAATTTATTGGGAATAGCAATCTCGATTAAATAGAGAGACAGAATCAGCCAATTTCTTTATTGAGGCGCTCATCGGCTAAATCTTGATAGTCTTGCTTTTCTTGAGCAAAAATTTTACATACTGTTAATTGAAAAAGTTTTGTGAATAACACAAATTGATTTTTTAAGCATTCATTTTATTTAATATTATTAATATTAATATTATAAGTTATGCGTTTTATATTATTAATATTAATATTATAAGTTATGCGTTCTAGATTCTGTATCTCAATGAACTTGAAAAACTTTATTTATCACTTATTATCTTAAAAATGAAAAAAGAATAAATTCGAAACTAGTTGATATAAAATGAAAAATGTTAATTATAAGTTATTAGTGATATTTTTATTTGGTTGGAAGTTCCAACTTGGAACTTTTGAAATATCATCTGGTGCCCTTATATATCTAGAATTTCAAAATGTCAAAATAAAAATAAAAGTTTTTAACTTTTATTTTTTTCAATTTCGAAAACCATACATAATAATTCGGGGCAATCTATGAATAAACTATTGGGGTTTTTTAGAAATATAAGCAGAAGTTCCATAAACACTTTAAAAAACTTTTACCATTTAAGGATTTTGTACCAGTTAGAGGTATACCAGTAAGTCTTCATATTATTTTTTGTGTTGCATTTGAGCGGTTGTATTGTTCAAAAAAATAGATATAACCTCATCAGCCTGTCTCCCATCAACTGACGATTTTCTCGAACCTGGAGTCGAATGCTATGTTGCCGGCTGGGGTAAAAAATCATTTGACGGTGGAGTCAACGTTCCTCTTACTGAGGTAGGTCTCCCTATTGTTGATCACCAAACATGCTCAAAATGGTATTCTGAGGTAGGTGTGGCGGTTATCAAAAGTATGCATATTTGCGCTGGGTATGAAAATGGTAAGAAAGATGCGTGTTTGGGTGATTCTGGAGGACCACTTATTTGTGTCGAAAATAATAAACCAGTGCTGAGAGGAGTTGTTTCTTGGGGAATAGGATGTGCTGCAAAACATAGGCCTGGTATTTATACAAGGTTAGTGCAGCACTATCAGTGTTTCAATGAATTAAACGGCAGCTTTCCCAAAAAAATTATGAAAAAGTTTCAAAATTATGTTTAATTAATTTCCATTTAAAAAAAAAAGATAAAAAAATGCAAAAATAACTAGCGTAATTATTTCCAACATGCCATTTTTCGATATTTTTGATATTCGTAGTGCCGCGGCATGCCGCTATCTTCTACCATACTGGGCTTCAAAAATAAAATGTTCTTCATCAAAATCCAGTGATTCAGGAAGACACTCCTAAAATGATTGTTTTAAAGCTCGATGAAGTTAATTTTTGACTTTTTTCGTTAGTCATTCTAAATTACCTTTCGGCCTCAATAATTCTTCACTTTATTTGTCAGGTATCGGACAATAATAAAAAATTCATTTGCACAAAGAGTGAAAATAATAAGATAAAAATATTTTGCGAGAAATATTATTTTTTGTCATAATATTTCGGCCAAAATTTTTTTTCTTTGGACGCAATAAAAACCCCTCATGAATTGAGGCTAAAACAAAAAATGGTCACAATTTTTTTTTTGTCATTTTCAAATATGCGAACGTTTTCGTTTATTTATTATCAAGCATGTAACATTATAATTTTATTTTTATAATTTTTTCTCAAAATATGGACAATTTGAAACAAACTGGCTGTATTTTTATCTTCATAATCTATGAAAAAAATATTTTTTATCGTTATGAAAATATATCGACTTTTTAAGGGGGTGGTCGCCAAGAATTTAGTCAAAATTGGGGGTTTCAATGGTCAATTGCCAGATCAGTACAAATTGTTCGACAAAATAAGACCTTCAATTGATATATTTGAACAAAAATCCTGTATCCCAAAAAAGACTTGACTGTGACAGATGGCTCCTCCAATCAGAAACAAGATAACAAAACTGATGAAATTATTTTTTAAAAATGTATCTCCTGCCGGAGTTTTTAACGTAACAATTATTTATAGCGTAAAGTTTTTGGAAAATTATATTATTTGGCTTCAACATTATCAAAAAACCTTATGTTGACTCCATTTTAGGGGTCTCATTCAAAATGTATTTCTTCCCTGGATTTTAAATTTACACATTCGAAACCTACATGAATGTATAGCTGATGAGTCCGTGAAGCGCCGCAAGAAAAGTTTACTTCAAATTCGTTCTCGTTTTTTCATAAATCGTGTTTCGATTTTCCAAAAATTGATAAATTTTAATGAAAAGATATAGATGGGTCCCGAGTAAAATTTTCAAAACAATCTTCGTGGGTGATAGAATCTAAATGTGATTTCCCTATCTTCAAAACTCACGAAGGAGTAGGATTTTTAAGACAACATATCACTCTATTTTGAAGCTCGTTTCTGATTGGTGGATCAATCAGTGACTTTCAATTATTTTTCAGGATGTGAGATTTTCGTTCTCATATAACATTATATTTAACCTTTTTTTTATGATACTTTACTATACTACACGATGGCAGTAAATGAAAGCTAGTTTATTGCTCATAGAGACTCGATTGCGAAATAATTTTGTTACAGAAATAAAATAAATAATAGAAGTTAATTTTTGGATTTCAGAAAGAAACAAAACAAAAGGTGATTCCATCAATAAAATTATTTTTATATAAAACATTTTAATCATCTATACAACTATTTGCTATAATACAGACAACAAGGTCATACACTCTGGTTCAAATAATTCGGCTAAGCTTTGTGAAATTTGTCTTAAAAATAAACGGTTTGTAAGCGCTTAAGAATAATTGAGTACACATTTGTAAAATTCGTCTTAAAATTAAACGGTTTCAAGCGTTAAAAATAAATGACAAATTATAAAATTTGTCTTAAAAATAAACGGGTTGTAAGCGCTTAAAATATTGAGTGAACTTTTTTTGTGTAAAATTTGTCTTCATTAAACGGTTTCAAGCGTTCAAAAATAAATGATTAAATCAGTGAATTTGTCTTAAAAAATAACGGGTTGTAAGCGCTTAAAATAATTGAGTAAACATTTGGTAAAATTTGTCTTAAATTAATCGGTTTCAAGCGTTAAAAATAAATGACTAAATTAGTAAATTTGTCTTAAAAATAAACGGTTGTAAGCGCTTAAAAATAACTGAGTGAACTTTTTTTGTAAAATTTGTCTTCAATTAAACGGGTTTCAGGCGTTAAATAAATGACTAAATTCAGTAAAATTTGTCTAAAAATAAACGGTTGTTAAAGCCTTAAAAATAATTGAGTAACTTTTTTTGTGTAAATTGTCTTCTATTAAGTTTGAGTTAAAAATAAATGACTAAATTCAGTAAATGTCTTAAAATAAACGGTGTAAGCGCTTAAATAAGGTAAACATGTAAAATCGTCTAAAATTAACGTACAAGCTTAAAAATTAATGACAAAATTAGTAAAATTTGTCTTAAATAAACGGTTGTAGCGCTTAAAATAACTGAGTGAACTGTTTTGTGTAAAATTTGTCTCAAATTAAACGGTTTTCAGGCGTTAAAAATAAATGACTAAACTCAGTATAATTATGTTTAAAAATAAACGGGTTGTAAGCGCTTAAAAATATTAAGTGAACTTTTTTGTGTAAAATTTGTCTTCAATTAAACGTTTGAGGCGTTAAAAATAAATGACTAAATTAGTAAAATTGTCTTTAAATAAACGGGTTGTAAGCGCTTAAAAAATAACTGGTGAACTTTTGTGTAAATTGTCTTAATTAAACGGTTTTCAGGCGTTAGAAAATAAATGACTAAAATTCAGTGTAATTTGTCTAAAATAAACGGGTTGTAAGCGCCTAAAAAATAATTGAGTAAACATTTGTAAAATTCGTCTAAATTAGACGGTTTCAAGCGTTAAAAATAAATGACAAAATTAGTAAAATTTGCTTAAAAATAAACGGGTTGTAAGCGTTTAAAAAAATATTGAGTGAACTTTTTGTGTAAAATTTGTCTGCAATTAAACGTTATCAGGCGTTAAAAAATAATGACCAAATTCGGTAATAATTGTCTTAAAAATAAACGGGTTGTAACGCTTAAAAATAATTGAGTAAACATTTGTAAAATTTGTCTACATTAAACAGTTTCAAGCGTTAAAAATTAATGACAAAAATTATTAATTTGTCTTAAAAAATAAACGGGTGTAAGCGTTTAAAAAATAATTGAGTGAGCTTTTTTTTAACATTGTCTTATGATCAAACGGTTTTCAAGCGTTGAAATAATTGAGTTAACTTTGTAAAATTTTTGTAACCGTTTATAGGCATTAATATAATATGGATCAGCTTGTCAAACATTTGACACTGTGATTTCACACCTTTGTCATACACTCCGGTAAAACACTTGAGAAAACTTTTGATATCATTTTTTAATGATATCTTATAATCTGAACAATGATCATACTTATTCTTTTATCAAGTATTTAGCACTCTGGTATTGATATTAAGGCACGTTTGTTTTCAAATGAGTTAATTAAAATAAATAACTGATAAGAAATCACACTCTCTTTTGTAAATTTCAATTTCCTGAATCCAAAAAAAATGTAAATTAAAAAATGACGATAACTTAAACTGACAAAATAGTACACAGCCTGAGTTTTTTTTAATTGGGCCATTTTTTTTTTCACCGTGTCGGCTTAGAACAGGGAGATTGAATTACCGTCAAAAATTGGGCATAACATATGACTCATTGGTAAACGTGACTTTTGGGCCATTTTTTCACCGGGTGGAAAAAAATAGAGCCCATTGAGTTTAATTAATTTGAACCAATCAGAAACTAGTATTTTCTTTATTGTTCAACAAGTATAGAAACATTTTCGGAAAAAATCCCCTGATTGTGTATTCAATTAAGTTTGAACCAAATCAGGGAACAAGGCATTTTAAGGTCCACAATGAACTTTAATTTCATTTTGTTAAAAGTTTTTCAGATTAAAAGTCAATTCTAAATTATTAGTTAGTCATTTGAAACATCTTTTCCAGTGAGATTTTGTTTTTTAGCTTGGAAATTTTTTGTTCTTATAAACGACTTTAAAGAGGTGCACTCGACTCGAGTCAATTTTGAATTTACGAAAATAATTAGTTAGTAATAAATATGTTCAAATTCGGATCGTGCCACCTCCTTAAGGGGGTATGCGACTCTGATTAAATAAAGGCCCAAGAGCATTAAACTGCTTGAAATTGATACGAGCGGGGTGATTAATTAAGAGTACTAAGAACCGAAATAATCAAAAAAAAATTCGAAATTTTCCGCATTTTTTCTTAAGTATTTTTTAAAAAGATGAAGTTAAAAAATAACGTCTCTCACTAATTTGAATCACATACTCTAAAACTTCAAATATTCGACCTTGACGTAAAGCCCAACTTTCTCATCAGTGTTGAGCCTTACTTTCGAAAAATCGAAGCACTTTTTTTTTTCGGAAACTTTTTCGGAAAATGACCAAAAAAATCATATTGCATGTTCTCATGTCGAAATTAGCTTTCATTACGTGAGTTTTTTTATTTACTTCTCTAAATTTCTTGCTTAAGTTAGGGTTGGACCATGATACTTAGTATATAAAACTGAAAATACTTGAATAATATTTTGCGCAAAACCCAAGCTATATGTCGTGTATTGTGTTTTGAACATTCATATTACTTCAGATAAGTCGTATTTTTTTTGTTGAAAATTGTTCTCGCGACAATTTTCAACAGTTAATTTTTTCCCAATCATGTCTCTCATTAATAATAATTAAAATAATTTATTTCATAAATAATATTTTATTCAAATACTTTAGAACGATTTTTCAATGTTCTCAGCAAAATTGGCCAATTTTTTTACCGGTGAAAAAAATGGCCAAATTTTGCCTTTGTTGTTTTTGGGCCTTTTTTCACCGGTCAAACGCTGTCTAGCCGACCGGTGAAAAAAATGCCCAATTTAAAAAAAACTCGAGGCTTGTACCATCAAAGAAACACAGTTTTCCATATAATTGCAAAAATAGGTTAATAATCAGTTTCCTGAATCTTGCGGTAAAAGTTTTATAAAACAATCAATAATATCTAAAATTTACAAGTATACAAGTAGATACCTGTAACTGACTATCTCAGGCTGATGTATGACTATGCAAAGGACCGCAAAATCCCAAAAAAAGATTTATAAATATTATTCAAGTAGATAAGCGTATACTTGAAGTTAATTTTGTCTTTTTTTCATCATTTGTGGCAAGTTTACCCCGCCATCTTTAGAAAGACAAATTTTTTGTCGTCAATTGAAGTGGTAAGCCCCCAATTGTGTGCAAAGCAGAGCAAATCCCAAATTGGCATGTTTACATCATAAGGACAAAATTGGACGAGTAGGTGGAAATTTAAACGCAAGCCCATTGGATTAAAAACAACTTAATAGCGTAAAGCCTAAGGGCACATCACTGGTTGGTGATCCAAATGTTATTGAACTTGAATTTTAATGTTTTTTAAAAAATTTTTGCCACCAGCGGAATCCTCGATTTTTTCTCCATATAATAGTAAGTTTTCAACATGGTGGACTCGATAGTTTTCTCATAAATAGAGAAATAAGCAAATAAAAAAACATTTGCGTGTTGTCTCGATTCTCTTTTTTCGCTTTTTTTTTGTAATGAACTACTATTGGGTTCTACAATGTGTGGTGACCACACTGTGGTCTTCAAGATATTTTGCCTCAAAAAAATACAAAATCGTTTTTTTATGACGGGTAGCCCCTTCAACTAAGAAAAATAAAAATAAATCTATTTCAGAGTTGCATCATATAAGCCTTGGATTGATGAACAGCTCGCTACTAAAGAGACCATAGATGAAAAACAAAATACAATTGACCAGAGTATCAAAAAACCTATTTTTTCGAAATTCGTGCCAGTCAAACCATCTTTACCGGTAGAGAGTCCCTTACAAGGGACTAAAGCCGATTTATCATTTGAAGATTCTGGAACCAAATCTGTTTCAGACCAGAATATCAAATATTAATGAATTTTGCAAAAAAAATGAGCTCCTTTTTTTCCATTTTATTGTTCTATCAAAATTGTTTGTATAGAAGCCGTATCATACGTGGTCGAAAATTGAATTTTGTTGTCACCGAAACCTCAAATTGAAAAACACTTACGTGTTTACAAGCTTTTCACGCTCACAGACCAATCAGCGGCGTCAATCAGGTTTCAGCAAAAAACTAAAATCGGGAGCAAAAATGTGACATACTGTAATAACAAGAAAGCTAGAGTGGACTAAGGAAGATATTTTTCGGACAAAATAGTGACCATTAAAATAGACTTATTTATCAGATTTACAACCATATCATAAATTAATTAACAATCGACTGAAAATCTATGGCGGCTCAAATGACAAAACACTGGCATTGCAACATTCAGAAGTTCTGAATCATAAAAAAACGAATATTTTTTTAGGGATTGATTTTTTCTCAAAATAACGTTGTAAATAGCTCATTTTTTTGATATCCTGGTCTAAGATATCATTCCAGATCAACAAGGTTCAGCCAATCAAGCAGCTACTGTTATGTTACTGTACATTTCTTGTTTATTTTTATAGACAAAATGCAATAAATATTTATAACGATACTTCATCATGATCCTTTTCGGGTATCGTTGGTTCAGTTTTTTCTTCAGTTTTCAAGGCTTTGTTGTCAAATGCCAACTTATCGGCTTCAGCATCGTTTTGAAACGAATCTTCTGGAATATACTCATAGTAGAAAATTGAAAGTAAAATAAATATCGAAGACGATCCGAACATGATGAAAGCTAGGATGAAATACTCGCCAGCCTATAATAAAAATTATTTTTTACATTCAGTACATTCACATTCATCTAAACATTCAGAACATTTACTTTTGGTATAGCCTATACTGTATAGCGAAGCTCTTGGAAGCATGAAAGAAGGTTCCGGGATCAGCCTTTCAGAAAGCTCTGCTTACAGAAAACCTTCTATTTTTTTCATCATCAAGCGAATAGTCAAATTTGGAAAAAGATATCAAAATAAATTTTATGTTCAATTTTAGAAAAAAAAACGTTTGAAAAACAAGGTTAATTAAACCACATGATACTACCACATCTAGGCTCCAAGAAATACATCTTTGTCTCACTGACAGCGCAGTGGTCCGTCCTACTCAATAGTTTGGTGGGATTGAGTATATATCTGTTGGGAATCAATACATATTTTAAAATCAGTTCGAAACATTCAATTTTTTTTGTAAAGTAGACTTAAGGGGGTCGGTGCATTTTCACAGATTTGCACTTTTTCGACTTTTTTTTCTTGATAAGAAAATTTTTGGCACTTCAAAATTTTCGGATGAAAACGTTTTCGAACAAAAGTTTACACTTTTGAGCTCACTTTGTTTAATCTGATTTTCTTCAAATCAATTATTTTTAGTTTATAAATCTACTTTTGAACAAAACACTCAAGAAACGCGCGTTTGCTTTCATGGTGTCTAAATAACAGTAAAATTTATTATTTTTTTTTATTACCTAGAAACCCTTGAATACGCTTTCGACCACCAGCTCGGATTCATTTAATTTTATTTAATACGATTTCTACGTCAAAATCGAAAATTTAAATTTGTGAAATAAGACGGAAAAAACCGAAATTTTACCACATCGAAATAAATATTATTCTGCAAGTTTGAGTGATAAGATTTCTTTAATTCCGGATAATGAGGGCTTTGGAGTATTTCTGCCAATCCGTAGTTTCGTTTAAAATAGTATGATTCAGAGTATTAACAAGAGCGAAGAAACAAAACAAAGACACATTTAAATATAGTGAAAGTAGCCATTCCAAATATTTTCAGCTAAGGATTCCAGAAAAATGAGTTTGAAAACTTTTGAACAAGAAATGAGGAACATTTTCAAATATTTCCAAATAGCTTCGACCGAAAATCTCAAAAAAATGTCAGATGATTGTTCAAATAGCATATTAAAGATATGTGGTCACCTAAGCGCAAAGTTAAAGTGGCCATTTTGAAAAGTTTTTTCGTTGATTTGAAACAAATACTGTGAAAAAATTTTGAAGAAAAATAAGTCATTTTTTTATTATGTTCCGAACTTTTTTCAAAATTTGTCGAATTCGAAAAGTTTAATTCGAACTCAAAGTTTTCTTAAAAAGCAATAACTCGAAAATTCTGTAGTTACAAAAGTTGCCTGCATTATGAAACATTACTTTGATGGTATATTAAGAAGAATATGTAAACTCAGTAATAAGTTTTTTATCAGGAGCCCATATGATATGGGCCATATCCGTATCTGTCAAAATGCACCGACCCCCTTAAAATACTTTCTTAAAAGCTGGCTGATTTCAATTTTTTATTCCATTTCCAAGTCGATAATTATTATATCAAAAGTGATACTAAGGCAAAAAATGGCCTCTCAATCAACTCGCCATAAAATTGAACTTATCAGCGAAAAAAAATTTAAAATATACTTTTTGATCTGAATCATCGTTTTTTAAAATGCATTTGGAAGAAAAGAGTATGCGAACATTTTTTTCTACCATTTTTGGATGATTCAAAGTGGCTTGCGCTCTTCATAAGGCTATGTGCCTCCAAAGGTTAACGCCAAGGGTTGAGTGAATGACCGAATTTGTATCAACAACATGCTATCTATTTTAAATAAAATTCAATCAATTTTCTAGGAGATAAAAATAAATAAATTAAAGCATTTAAAGTTTTCAAAATCTCCCCTTAATTTTTCATTGATTTGAAAGTTCGAAATTGAAACAGTCAAAATTTTTTGAAAAAAACGCACAAAATTCAATCATTAAAAATCGATAATAGGAACATTGACGAGTCGTAGCTCACGAGTTGAAATATTTAAAATTGTCATTTTCATCGAAAGATCTTCATTTTTAACTAAAATATGACATACTGTTTATTTATTTATAATAATTCACAAACCTGTGTTGGATGAAGCTTGATTTCCACAAGAAAAATATCGATAATATTCCCAAGGCAAGTCGTCAACAACCAAAATGATTGTACAACAGATTTCATTGATTTTGGAGCTTGCGTATATGAAAATTCCAACCCAGTTACACTGTTCATAACCTGAATTTTATATTGGAATTTGATCTTAACAATTTGAAGAACATTTTTAATTTAATTTGTATTCAATTTTGTATGATACATATATTTACACTTATCACTTAACCCTTGTTAGCATACAAAGTGAGTATATAAAAAGTTCCGCCAAGGCACCAGAGCCACTATTGTGGCTCTACTTTGAACGTTGTTTACACTGTAAACTTTACAGTTAGGTTAAGGGGTGGTGGCAGTGAATTTTGACATTTTTGAGGCTTGGTACGGCCAAACTGATGAAGATGAAGAATTTCTGAGGAGAGTAAATGAAAGATCTATCCTTAATATCGCGATTCCATTTGCCACTTTAGTACCATTCACACCAACCACTTGGTTAACCGCGGTTAAACACGAGTTCTCTGGCTTTTTTCAATGAAACAAGGATCATAGCCTATGATTCATAGGTTTTATTTTGGAAAAAATTAAGATTTTGTGAAAAACCCGGAAAGTATCTGAATTTTAGTGGCTTGGTTTTATTTTTTCGATTTTTGTCTCAAAGCGCTAGAATTGGGTCGAATGTGTCGAAAAAGGGTGTTTTTTCGACGTTTTGACATAAGGCTTTTTTATGGATATGCCAGAACCGTCATTTTCGAATATAGGAAGCTTAACCCTTGTGAGCACAGAGCAAGAATTGTGGCTTAAGGGTGTATGCGCCGCTCCTAATTTTATGCATTATTATGTCATAAATGCACCAAGACAATTGTTATGTTTTTGAACGCATAAAACACCCAAAGACAACAAAATAAATTCAGAAAATTTGCGTTTTTTCACATTTTTGTTCTAAAGTATTTGTTCGTCAAATTATGTTCAAAATAAACGTTTGTGTCAATTTGACCAATAAAATTCAAATAGATCGGGTTGACGTAAGCCAAGCTTTCTCTTCAAGTTTCCCAGCTTCTTTTGGGCGTTCTTTGAAAAAATCGAAAGACATTTTTTTTTCGGAATTTTCACACGTGACCTACAAAATTCATATTTTGAGTTGGGGTCAAAAATTGAAAAAAAAACGGCTCCTCAATGAAAGTTTCTATTGTTTCGAGCTAACGTTTACAAAAATTTAGCTGAATTTGAAATTTTACCCTAGGAGGAGATAGATTTTCCCGATGAAAAGAAGTCCAAAAACCGGTACTTTGTGAAACCGTTTTGTTACATATCTAGAATGAATAGCAACTTAGGACAAAAGCGCTTCCATCAGAAGTTAAATACTAAGTTCATCAGGGTATGTTTAAATTTGGGTTTATTTCCAAATAAATACCTGGAGGAGAAGATTTTGCGTTTGCTTAGGTGGCTCTTTGCCGTTTAGTGTGAAGGAGGTGGTATGCAAAAAAGTTTGAACATGTTTTTACGCAAGAGAAGGCTAGTTTCTACAAACTTGCTAATCTGAATTATATCCTTGAAGCTCGTTTTTGCTAAAATATTTTAATCGATAATATTCAATGTAGGGGACCGGGATAAGACTTAAGGGTGTTGCGACTCTGATTGACATTTTCTAGGTGAAATATACTGAAAACTAACAGTTTCATAGAGAAAAACCGAAAATGCTAATTTGTAGATCTATCCTTAATCTTGCGAACAAGTACATCACAACATTATTTTTGACCATTACACCATAGGTACAGTATGTAACAAGGTGACATTTCATAATTTCAAATCTATCTCCTCCCAGACGGTATACCAATTGAGCTCAAAATTTCACAGATACGTAACGGTAGAATATAAATTTTCATAGAGAGCTTTTTTCGATCCGGCGACTGAACAATTCTAGAAGCCAAATACCGACGATTTTTAACAATTGCAGACTTCAAAATCTATCTCCTCGAGGATATTGTTTGCAAAATAGCTCAAATTTTTATCACGGTATTCCTCAGAAAATTTCAAAGAGATAATAAGGAGCTTTTTGCAATTTCGAGCTAGAACTTGAAATATGAGTTTTTTTGGTCATTTCCGAAAATTCGAAAAAAAAAGTGCTTCGATTTTTCAAAAGTAGCTCAAAAGAGCAGTGAAACACTGATGAGGAAGTTGGCTTACGTCAAGTCGATATTGGAGTGTTATGTGGTCAAATTTGAGCAACGTTATTTTTAACTTTCATCTTTAAAAATACGTAAAAAAATCGAAAAAATTGCGAAAATTTCGAAATTTTTGTGATAGAGTGGGTCTTAGTACACTTAATTATCACCCCGTATCAATTTCAAGCATGTTTGATGCCTCTAAGGCTTTTATTTAATCAGAGTCGCATACCCCCTTAAGCATGCCTAAAATAATTCAAAAAAAGGCAAAAAACGGGATCGTAGAATGTTTTCTTTCAAACATATTATTTAGAATTTTGATTCGGTTCCCAAAAAATAATTAAAATTGTTTTCGAATGTTTAGTTCCTGTATTACGGGGTATTGATTTATTAGGTTTTTTCGCCTATGTTTCACTTCCTGAAAAATTATTTCCGAACTATACATAAAATACAAATGTGAGATGAGCCAGTTTTTAGGAAAGTGTTCTTTGCATGCATAACATTTGAAATAAAAATTTATTGGTATCTTAGGGCAGATATTTTTGGTCGGAAATGAAATTTCCAAATTTTCAACTTCAAGTATCCCATGAAAAAATTTAATTACCATAAAAGTAAACTTAAGTGGGTAAACCGACGGAGTGCTGTATCTTCGAGACTCAAAAGTAATAGACTAATTTTAGTTGGCATTGTCATTTTCGTGGCTGATTTGCTTTCAAAAATATATAAAGAAAAAAATTTCGATGTCAAAAAATTTTCAAATTTTCTATTCTTTCCAAGTTTTATTTTTACTTAACCGCACTGTATCTTTTGAAGTACATCAACTTTTTTGCTTTAATTTTTGTTGCATTAGATTCCTGTGAATTAGAGCTTGAACATGGAAATAAAAAATTTTTAAACTTCGAAAAAAATTTCCAATATTTTTCTTAGATCCAGAAATTTGGGGTAAGCCGACGGAAGAATCCTGATATTTTTCGAACTAAATGAACTGGGGTCAGCGAAATGTGCAAAAACACCCATTTTAATTTTGGAATTCTCTAAAATAACAAGAAATTGAAATCGGGCTTTGGTACGGCTGTGTTAAGCCACAAAATTAAGTTTTATACTGAAAAAAAGATAATTTTGATATCCAGGAGCTAGATGAAATGGGTCCAAAAAATGGAAAAAATCACACTTGTTTTGGACGCGATATGTGTTACCGCCGCCGGTCCATACAAAAAACTTTACACATTTTTTGAACTTTCAAAACAATCTCCTAGAATCCGAAAGTTTGAACTCAATACGAATTGGGATATAGCTCAGGACAACGTTTGAAAAATCAGTACCCGTCGGTTACCCCCTTAAGCAATCAAAAATTGTCCACAGTTGTACGACAGTTCATGACCATATTTACTCAAAAATAATGAAAAAAAGTGTAATAATCTGCTTTCATAGGAAAAACTTAACATTTTTTATCAAAAATCATGATTTTCCATCAAAATTATTGATTTATTTATAAATTACTTTTGATTTATGCGATATAAATCAGAGCGGATTAAACTATGACGTAGGCCAGATAATTGTGCATCGTTTCCGACAGAAATCTAACTTTTGAAGACAACTGTGATCGTGTATCACGTGATATAGTATGTCTTGCTTTTCCCACTATATTTTCTAGAACTAAAAATTAAAATTCTAGAATATAAAATGTCGGATGCAAAAAATTACATTTCAACTTCCTTACGAAGAAAAAATTGAAATTTCAACTGCCTTAAGCTTTCTGTGAACAAAATTCAAAGTAGAACCACAATTATGGCTCTGGTGCCTTGGCGGCACTTGTTTTATATTCTCACAAGGGTCAAGGTGTCTCACATATTACCTTCGTCGTAGTTTTTCTTATTTTGGTCTGATTGGCTGTAAATCGACAAAAAAGTGCGCGAAAATCATAATTTCGGAAATAAAAGTGATAATTAGAAAATTTAAATGCCACCAAAATATTCCTTGGGTATGGTTTGCTGGGAAAGATATAAGCAACTATGGTCTGATTTAAAACACATACGGTGCTGGAGATCAAAACAAAACTTTAATGAAAAACTTTAAATTTTTTCTAGAATTCGAAAATCGAAAAAAATAGAACCAAGCCACTAAAATTCAGATACTTTCCGGGAGTTTCACAAAATCTTATTTTTTTCCAAAATAAAACCAAGGATCTTTGTTTAATTAAAAAAATCCAGGGAACTCGTGTTTAACCGCGGTTAACCAAGTTGTTGGTGTGAATGGTAATAAACTGGCAAATGGAATCGCGAGATTAGGGACCGATCCTATGGCCGTACCAAGCCTCCAAAATGTCAAAATTCACTGCCACCACCCCCTTAAGGGTATGGTGGTTCCTAATTTGATATATTCCTGATGAAACATTAGCCAAACAGAGCGTCAAGGATATTATTCAGATTAGCCAGTTTGTAGAACTAGCCTTCATCTTGCGTAAAACATGTGTCAAAACTTGTTTGCATGCATTCCCCCTCCCAGACACATACGCAAGACAGAGAGACCTAAGCCAAAACGGAAAATCTAACACTTCTCAGGTTTTATTTTGAAATAAACCTGAATTTTAATATTACCTGTAGAATTAGTATGCAAAACTTCATACGAGCGTTTTTGTTTATTAGTGCTATATTAATTCTAGAATATGCAAAAAACAACAGGTTTTTGGACTTTTTTCATCAGAAAATCTATCTCCTTCTACGTTAAATTTAAAAATTTGCTCAAATTTTTGCAAAAGCTAGCTCAAAACAAACAAAAACTTTAAAGGAAGGTTTTTTCTTCAATTTCGATGTCAAACTCAAAAAATGAATTTTTTCAAGGTCACGTGAAAAATGTTTCTAAAAAGAATGTGCTTTTATTTTTTTAAAAGTAGGTTCAAAAGCTGGAGAAACACTGAACAGAAAGTTAGCTCACGTCAACGCGATATTTTGAAGTTTTAGTGGTCAAATTGACACAAACGTTATTTTTGAAAATAATTTTGAGAAAAATACTTTCGAAAATTTTTTGTTGTTGATCAGTGCATTTTTATGACGAAACAACTGCAAAAAGTGTAGTAACCACCATACCCTCAAGAGGGTCGGTGCTATTTGACAGATTTGCACTTTTCCAATTTTCGTTCTCCTGATGGTAAACTTTTTACCATTTCGGAATTTGCAAATATAGTTTTTTTCAAATGAAAGGTGCCACGTTTGAGCTTCGTAAATCTTATTTTGTTCCGATCTATAATGTTTGTAAATCGTTTTTTAAAAACACACAAAAAACGGGACATTTTGGTTGAAGGCGTCAAAACTAAGGTAAAATAATTTTTATAAATTAGTAACCGAAAAAACGGTCCTGTCCACCAAACTCAACTTATCATATTTGTTGTCATACGATTTCTACGTCAAAATCTAAAATTTCCAAAAAAAACGAAATATTGGCACATCGAACATAATATTTTTTTCATGAGATGAATGAAAAAATTGAATTCAGTGGACAGGACGACTTAACAATTTGACAAATTCCAGTGAAATACAATTTTTTTATTTTTGCGAAGAAACAAAACGATGACATATTTGAAAAAAACAGATGGCATTCGCAATATTTTTAGCCGGTCATTTCAGAAAGATTAGTTTGAAAATTTTTGAACATGAAATAAGGAAAATTTTCAAAATATTTCCAAATATTTTCGATCAAAAATCCCAAAAAAAGTTTTTCTGGTTGATTCGAAACAATTAATTGAAAAAAATTAACCCTTGGAAGCTCCAAATTGTTTTATCCGGCAGAGGCTTCTGCACGACTAAAGTGGGGCAACTTTGAGCCCTCATTAGGGATAACCTACATGTCATAAAAAGCCGTGAATTATCTTATTTTTGTACAGATAGCCCAACTTAGCAAGGTAATCAATCAGATTTTAAAATTTTTATTTAAATCGGCCAAAACTGAGCAGCAAAGATTGGGTTTTGATCACTTACTTCTCATTGAAAACAGGAATATTTTCAAAAACATTTCTTTCCTTATTCGCACTCATTAAGACCTTGGCTTTCACAATTGTATTTTCGATTTTGAATCTATCTTCCCGTTTTCTCATAAATAGACGATTAGCTGCGCGATTGATCAAAAAACGCGGAAAAAAATTGCAGTTTGTAAAAAAATATGTTTTGAGAATGAACAAAATGTATCCGCTTATCACCGAAAAACCACATTTCAGAGAAAAAAATGTCTCATTTTAGAAGAAAAGACTCAAATTAAAAAAAAAACTTTATCAGATTTGTGAATTTTTTTAGAAAATTTGTCGAAACAGAGCAGCAAAAATTTGGGTTTAATCACTTACTTGTCATCGAAAATATAAAGATTAACATAATCATTTCTTTCTCTATTCTCACTAATTCTGACCTTGACTTTCACAATTTTTTTTAGATTTTTAATCTAACTTTTTGTTTTCTCATCAAAAGAAGATTTCAGCGCGATTGATCAAAAACCGCAAAACAGTTTGCGCTGCCAAAAATCAATTTTTAAGAATGAAAAAATGTTTCCTTAGTTAAAATAAAAATTCCTAGCTCTTTAGCACAAGCTGGAATCCAAAGGAAGTATCACCGATCGGGCCTGCTGATCGGGTCAGCGTGGTATGAGAATAATCTAACATCTGTTTGATTTTTTCAGCAAATTTTCGTTTCAGATCTGTTTTCAGCAACTAGAGAGCGTTAAAATGTCGGTTATAAAAAATAGTTTTTTGCCGATTTCATCATTCGATGACAAAAAATGCCCTTTTTACAGAAAAGGAACTTAAAGATTTGTTTTATTTTTTCAATCAAAGATTGTTTTTATTCGACGTTTCGGCTAAACAGCCATTATCAGTGTGAGAGATTTGGATGAACAGGAATCGAAAGTTTACATATTTTGAGCGCAAAATCGAGTTTCAATAATTAGCGAAATTACAATTTTAAAAATATAAAGGTGCATTTTTTGCGAAAATTATTTTTTGCGAAACTAAGTGATCGAGCCTCAGATAGGGTACTTAGTTATAGCTCGAT
>SCLH01001047.1:35941-46781 GCA_004367855.1 Oikopleura vanhoeffeni | reverse complement strand
ACATTGGAATTTTATGCTTTAGAATTATTGTTCTTGCCTGTTCAAGTTCAAAATCTCAAATTTAAACATTTCACTATTTACACATTTTACCCCAAATTTTCATCATGATTATGAAATCTAAAAAATCTTCGAAAAATTCTTAATTTTTTTAGATTTGGTCTAACAAAATTTTAAATGGTTTCTTTGTTTAAAAAATTGATAAAAAGTGTGATAATGATACATTCAAAAAGGGCAATTAGGTCGAAAACAAGCAATTATATTCAAAACTTTTTCACAATTTTACTTTAGATTGAGAATAATTTTTGTTACTTTTTCAGATTTGAGTTATGGCAACCGTGGCAGTAAACGTAGCCTTAACTTCGGCTTCATCAGATAACCTGAGTCGACACGATATGATACAGTGGATAAATATGTCCCTAGATATGCATCTTAAAAAAATCGAAGAGTTATGTTCAGGAGCAGCTTATTGTCAATTTATGGATATGTTATTTCCAGGTACTTAATTAGAAATACTACTGTGGTTTATGTCTATAAGGGCACCCTCTATAAGGTCAATTTAGGGGAAAATATAGGCAAAACCTACACTTTTAAATTTTGGTCGTTTTGTAAGAAAAATTTCTATAAAAAACCTCTTTTTTAAAAAAATATGGCTGAACAGCAAAAAAGGTCTTCATATTTTTTCGGAAAATTAATGTTTTTCAAAAAAATATTAGGCAAAATAGCTTGAGGAAACCTTAATCTTTGTGAGCATATAGAAAAAAGTTCCGCCAAGGTACCAGAGCCACTATTTTGGCGCTACTTTGAACGTTGTTTACAGATAGCTTTTAAGGCAGTTGGAATTTCAATTTTTTCTGCATAAGTCACAGTTGTCTTCACAAGGTACATTTCTGTCGGAAACGATGAACAAGTATCTGGCCTACGTCATAATATTGTCCGCCTCGATTTATATCTCATAAATCAAAAGTAATTAATAAATAAGTCTAAAATTTTGATGGAAAAATCATGATTTTTGATAAATGTTTATTTTTCTCTATAAAAGCAGATTATTACACTTTTTTCTATTATTTACAAGTAAATATGGTAATGAAGTACAACTGTGGACAATTTTTGGTTGCTTTAATTCACATTTATAATAATTAAATTTTTTCATGGGATACTTGAAGTTGAAAATTTAGAAATTTCACTTCCGAAAAATGAAATCTGCCCCTAGATACCAATAAATTTTTATTTTAGCTGTTATGCATGCCCAAAACACTTTCTTAAAAACTGGCTAATCTCACATTTGTATTTTATGTCTAGTTCCAAAAAAAAAATTTCCGGAAGTGAAACATAGGCGAAAAATTCTAATAAATCAATTCCCCGTAATACTGGAAGCAATGTTTGGTTACCAAACATTCGAAAAAAAATCAATTATTTTTTGGGAACCAAATCATAATTCTTTATAATTTGTTTAACTCGTAGACTCGATTTTAGCCAACTAGTTGCCATTCACCATTAAATCGCATTTTACGATGCTTAAACATTAATGACAAGATCAGTTATAAAGTTATCGATAAACTTTGAAACAAAATGACGTTTGTGCGTTTTTTTTGAAAATTTTTACTGTATTACAGTACTTATTTTTTGCAAAAAATTTTNATGTAATTCACATTTTGACTTTATTAACCCTATAGAAAATGACAATTTACAAATTGTGCTTCAACCTACGCAATTTTTGAGGAAATGGGAGGCGTCAGAACAAAAATTAATAATGGAAAAGATAAAGAATTAAATTTTCTACAAAGTGGCTTTTTCAGAAATAAGCTGCAATTTTCGGTCTTCAATCTACTTGTAGTGTTTTCCGAAAAAAAAAACCTACGCAATTTATCGAAATCGCTTTTAAACAAATAAAAATTAACTCAGCCGTCAGGACAAAAATTGATAATGCAGCAGTTTCAGAAAAAATTTTCCTATAAAGGAAATCATTCAGAAGCAACCTGCAATTTCTCGTCTTTAATTTACAGCTGTTTTTGAAAATAGCTCCATGCCTCGGAGGGTTAAATTCACTTTTATAATAATTAAAATTTTTCATGGGATACTTGAAGTTGAAAGTTTAGAAATGTCACTTCCGAAAAAAAATAGCTGCCTCTAGATACCAATAAAATTTTATTTCAACTTTTATGCATGCACAAAGTAATAACGAAGTAAAACATAGGTGAAAAATTAATCAACTCCTCGTAATACTGGAACCAAACATTCGAAAAAAATTCAATTATTTATGGGAACCGAATCAAAATTCTTAATAATGTGTTCGAAAGAAAAGATTCTATGCTTGAGCCACTATTGTGGCTCTGTGCTCACAAGGGTTAAAGA
Organism: Oikopleura vanhoeffeni; assembly: GCA_004367855.1. Lineage (NCBI taxonomy): Eukaryota > Metazoa > Chordata > Appendicularia > Copelata > Oikopleuridae > Oikopleura > Oikopleura vanhoeffeni. The sequence goes on along the minus strand of SCLH01001047.1, from coordinate 44,429 downwards.
AAGATTGGTAAAGACAATTTTAGAAAGTCTCACCTGTCCTTATAGACAGTAACCACAGTACTTTAAGCCCCACGATTTTTTATTAGTCACGGCGCGACACAGTTTACAAAAATATACAATTTCTGTATTTTTCACTGAAATAACTTGAATTTAGGGGGAGTACCGCTTGAGTTTCAAGCGGCGAAGAAACCAACAGTGGAACGTTGTACTGAATGTGTTTTAGCCTTTGGGGTGTTCCCCGAGGAGATTCACGCCTAACCAATCAGAGCGCGACTTGGTTAATTTATCAAAGGGGCGTTTCAATCTCCCCGGGGAAAACCCCAAAAGCTAAAACACATTCTGTACTAAATCCGATATAGTCGCTTTCAGAGCCCACATACGGTTTACCTTGCTTATTGAAAAATATAGAGAATTCCAAATGGGATCCAATGATACTTTTCTCTAGAAAATCGGATGAATAATTATATTCTGGTGTAAGCCATTTTTAACGTTCCACTTTTGGTTTTTTCACCACTTGAAACTCACGCGGTATACGGAGTTAATGATCTTTTTTTTATGCTGTCGTATGCGTCTAAGAGGACAAAACGACAAGAATTTGGCGATTTTTGGCCATTTTCGGAAAGTACGTGCGTCTAAGAGGTCAAAGGGGCGTAAGTAGTTGCGCCTAAGTATTGCGCACTTTTGGCTAGCATTTTTAGCTCTCTAAAGCTATTTTTCGATTTTTTAGAGCATTTTTAGTGAAATTTTTTTTAAATGGACAAAACGACAAAAAAATTTCTGTCCTCTTAGACGCATACGACAGTAATATTTTTTGAAGGGTCGATCAATTTGCGTAAAGTGAAATGGATCGCTAGATTGGAGCATGAGTTCGTCTCAAACTATAAAACTCTTCAAGCTAGTTTCAAAATACTTTCCATCGATAAGGTGATTATCAGTGTTAATAATCTGCATTCTATAGTTAGTCTTTTCATCAGTGTAGAGCCGAAAACGACGCCATTACATCTATTTGATTTTCCTGCTCATCAGATTGTTTTCATCTACACTGACGTCGTTTTTAACCTCATTATGGCGTGTCTGACATCCGGAGTTAATTCTCGGAAAGTACACATACAATCATGGTGTATGAGGGTCATTGGAGCCGCAATGAGTTAAACAAGATCGTGATGGTCTCTTGGGGTATTGCCAATACCGTATTGGTTAACATCATGAATAACCAGCAAAACCGGTTTAATGGAAAACGGTCAGGTTATAGAAGCTGTTTTTCGTACCAAAAGATTTCAAATTTGTCATTGAATATTTCTGAGGGTCAAATTTTGAAATTTGACGGTCATTTCTGAAACTAATCAAGGTCATTTTCGTTTTCCCTGATATCGATTTACCTTATAAACGAAATAATGTTAAAATTAGGAAACTTTTGGAAAATTCAAGTTCTGAGCTAGCTATAAACGTTGTTTTGGTGATTCTAGGGTCATATTACATTTTTGAAAAAAATATTTTTGCCGGTTTAAATTCGCTATGAAATTCTTTATCGAATTATATGTAACATGGCCCCAAATAAGTAATTTTGTAATAGAGGGTCATATTTCAAAATTTGTCATTCAAAAATGTTGACTGAAAAATTTCAAACTTTTTGTTACCAAAATTAGTTTTATATCCTTGCTGTTTTCCTGAAACCGACAATTCTGGCATTAAACCGGCTCAACCGATAACCCGGTTATTAATGCTGGTGACCCATACGCTCTTGCCCAACATATTGCGGTTCCAATGATCCCTCATATATGACTCATGTAATATGAGTCATGTACCTTGATCGGATCTGTACTTTCCAAGAATTTACTCAGGATCTCAGACACCTCAAAATAGGGTTGATAATAGGGTCACTGCAAAAGTCAAACTGTAGATTATTTGTCAATATATGTGCATCTAGGCCGCTCATCTAGGCCTCCCATAACTCATGGCCCCTTAAGGGGGTGGTCGTCGCAAAATGAAGCTCAAGAAAAATAATTCCCCATCTTTATTTTAATGTTTTTTTTTGTGAAAATATGTAAAATTACAAGAATTTGGGTAGTTGTTTTATTTTGATACATGGTTATGAAAGCACTTGAAGCTCATGAATCATTGCTGTACCTTAAAAAACCAGGGAGGAGATACATTTTGAAAAAATAATTCCGTCAGTTTTGTAAGCGCGTTTCTGATTGGACGAGCCTTCCTTCACTTAAGATTTTTTTTAGGATGCAAGAGTATTGTTCAAATATATCAGAGAGGTAATATTTGGTCCAAAAGTTTGAACTTTTGCGACAATTGGTCATTGAAAACCCAGTTTTTTCACTTCAAATGCGACGACCACCCCCTTAAGGGATATATCATACATTCCCTCAGAACATACAGTATGTCTAATTTTTTCGCGAGAAAATTTGAGGAAGGACCGGGAGAATTTTCCCCAAAATAAAGACGAATCTCCCGAATCTTTCTTAAATTTTCCCGCGAAAAAATTAGACATACCGTATATCATATTTTGAGAATTTCGGTTTTGAGGGTTAATTACTGTACCTATTTGTTTGATGTTGTATTTTCAGGAAGTACCCGTTTGAAGCAAATCAAGTTTGCGTCGAAGCATGAGCATGAATTTATTCATAACTTTAAACTGCTTCAAAATTCATTCAAAAAGATGGGCGTAGATAAGGTAAACTATCAAGGTGGAAAATATAAAAATTTACCAGAACACTCTACAGTACTCTACTGTATTTTATAGACTATATGTTGTATTCGTAAATTTTTATATAAGTTTACTTTTTACAAATCTTAAAAGAGCTATTTACAGGTTATTCCAGTTGAGAGGCTTATTAAAGGTCGATTTCAAGATAATTTCGAGTTTGTTCAATGGTTCAAAAAATTCTTTGATGCTAACTATCAGGTAACATTTTTGAACATTTGTAATTTGACACCAATATTATTTTTTCCGATCACCATACAAAAATTTCGATATGTACAGGGGGCAATATCGCCGAAAGTTTTTTGCCTAAAATTTCCGCGATATTGGCACATTCGGCGATATCGGGCCCTCCCTTTGTACTGGGGCCTTTATTTCGCAGGAAGTTTTTTGCCAAATTGCGTAGGTTTTCGGCAAATTCGGCGATATCGATCATTATGCCTGGGTAACTTTTAAACGTATTCCCTATTCTTTTAACAGGCAAATAAGTTTTTAAAGTTACCCAGGCATAATGATCGATATTGCCCCCTGTAATTGTGTAATCTAAAGTGTAATATTTTGAAAATTGATTTGTGTGAACGGCCTATGTCAATTCCTACATTCCCCCATTTGTATGGTAGGATATCTAAGATACCATATCTTTTTAATTAAATAATTACGGTTCCAGAAATATTGTAAATACAATTGAATTCAAAAAACGACGTCATTCAATTGAATCAAAATTGATGAATGTTTCTGTAGGGTTCTATTTTTAGAAGGTTATTTTATCTCGTTGATATTGCTCCGAACTGACACATACGAGTAAGGTAGGAACAGCAAAAATCGACCAGCTCCGATTTTATTTCTTTTCGGAGCCAAAAATTATGCACCGTTTTTCCAAAATCGGCATTTTTCGAACAAATTGAAAAAAAAATCAATTGAAAAAAAAATATTTTGAAATATTTTTTCCCTGGTTCCCCGACAAAAGAAAAAANAAAAAATTGGTATCCAAAATCACTTGCAACATTTTGCTGTTCCTACCTTAACATACGATCCTTTTGAAATTTTGGGTCAGTATAAAACTTTCAAAAAAACACATGTCATGACAAATTGCAGTTGCAAAGCTGGATTTTTCGATTTCCGTTTTTTACCGGACATTTACCATAAAATACCGATTTTTGACAAAGAAAACATCACCAGTTAAAAAATCTAAAATTCAAAATGATCGTATACCAGTATCGATATAACCAAAATAAAATACCCTAGGTCTGATTTTTTTTCATACGAACTTTTTGAAATTTTAGGTCGTAATATAACTTTCCCGTCTACGTGAAAATGCAGTATCGGTAGGGAGCGCACCGGTAAAACTAACGAGAGAACTACAGTAGTTGATACAAATTCTTTGACCTCACGGGGGTTGTTGACTCAGAAAAAAACGATTCCGGGCACAAAAAAAAAGTTTTTGGCCATCTAGTGGTCAGAAATGGACTTTTTAAAACGCCATTTAGAGCACCAATTTCGGTTTTTAGCATATAAAATTCTATTTACCTGATTTTTCAGAAGTAGAGCCGTTGTCACAAAAAAATTTTCCACCTTTTGGAAATGAAAATTTTTGAAAAAAAAATTTTGAAAAATTTGTGAAAANTTTTTTTCGTCATTTCGAAGGAAAGACTTCAGAGAGTCAACTCTAAATATTTTCCAAAATTTTTTCCCAGGACGTCCCGGATCAATTTCGGTCACTATAAGATGTCAAATTTTCAGGAGAACACGAAAAAAGTATTGGCTAACCTTAACGGAGCTTAACGAAAGGTGAAACCGGTAATTTAAACCAATAACCGGTATTATCACCGGCAAAAAATTCATTCTTTTATTTTTTTATTTTTCATAATTCTTGCCTTTGAATTCTGCTTAAGATTTTTCTTCTCGTTTTTCGTTAATTTCGACCGTTTAAAACTTAGAAATTGGCCCGGTGCGCTCCCTAAGTATCGGTGTTTCGCCAGAGAAAAACATCGAAAATTACTGGAAAAAAATAGGAAATCGAAAAAACTGGCTCTTCAGTGACACGTAGCTTTAAAAGTTAAATTATGGCTCAAAATTTCAGAAAAATCGTATGTACCAGTACCGATCTATCTCTTTGATGTGACCCATCTAAAAAAAATTAGACCCTACTAAAAAAATCGAACCTAGTTTTAAAAATAAGTTTTATTCCAACTTATCAATTTATTTTTAGGGTGATCCATATGATCCTACAGCAGCCCGGGCCGGTGCTGGTGCAGTCGCGCCAAAAACCGCAGCCGCAAAAGCCCCAATGGCGCGAAAAGCTCCCGCTGTGAAACCGACCGTTAAAACCGCAACCCCATCACGACCTTCCAATGGAACTTCTAGGACCTCTGGTGGGGCGCCATCTGGTGGTGGAGATAGCGCAGAAATATCTCAGTTAAGAGTCGTCAACGAAGATTTATCCACACAATTAACTGAGATGAAATCATCCCTAGAATCTCTAGAAAAGGTAAAAATAAATTGCTTCGTACGGCTGAACACATTTCTGAACATCGGTAACCTCTATCAGTGATCTATCTATTAATTCAAGTTTTCGGGCACCTCCATTTCAGGTGCTACACCACGTGATCTTGGTCGTGTATAAAATTTGAGATGTCAATCTGGAGCAGAATTTTACGCTCTACCCGAAAAAGTTTGTTGCTGGATTTCCCGTGATCAAAGGTGCCGCGCACACTGATATTTCGTTGCAAAGATACTTTTTTATAATAAAGAAATAATAAAAAAAANGTTATAACGATTCCGAGTAAACTGGGTCTTGTGAATCGATTGCAACTAATTAAAATGCGCTATTATGACGCCATGGCGCGCCATAGTCTATTTTTATAATTTATATACGAAATTCGAATATGAAAAAAAATTGTCGTCATGAAAATAATTTTCTAGTAAATCGACTATAGTTCGACTTATATATATAAGTCGAACTATAGTCGAATGACTCGAAAAATTATTTTCATGACGACAATTTATTTTTATTTTTTCATATTCGAATTTCGTATATAAATTATAAAAATAGACTATGGCGCGCCATGGCGTCATAATAGCGCATTTTAATTAGTTGCAATCGATTCACAAGACCCAGTTTACTCGGAATCGGTATTTTGTTTGTTTTATTTATGAAACAAAGAAACTTCATTCGTGCAAGCAAATTGACATGTCCAACCCCCTTACATTTAATTTATAATTGATTTTTTTTTTCTGAGGCTGTCATTTTAGTGATGACGAATTTTTGCAGCTTGAAATTTAATAATAATTTTTCAGGAACGAGACTTTTATTTCGAAAAACTTCGAGATATCGAATTGATGTGTAATAATATCACTGGAGACGAAGCCGAAATTCCAGCTGATCCTGAATCTCCACAAGCCCAGTTATCCAAAAAGGTTTTTATCATTATCAGACACATATCGACCCCTATTAAATGTTACATGTAGTCTATAAGACACTATATATTGGGTTGCCAGTAAAACGCCGAAATCGTAAAACGCCAAAATTTGAAAATTTTGGCGTTTTACTGTTTTTCTCGTAAAACGCCAAAAAAAAGAGAACTGCTGAAAGTGAGGATATTTTTCACAATAAAGTATATTTGCATTCAAAATAATAAAGTTTCTAGATAAATACAATTTTGGCGTTTTACGAATATTCTTCTCACCAAATTTTAATTCTTTGGCGTTTTACGAAAAAAAAATTTTTTGGCGTTCTAGTGATTTTTTTCATAAAACGCATTTTTTGGCGTTTTACGAAAAAACCAGTAAAACGCATCATTTACTGGCTTTGACGTCAGAGACCTAAAGGATCATGTGATTTGATTGGTCAATACACATTGACTCTTGTTTATTGACCAATCAAATCACGCGATTCTTAAGGTTTCTGACGTCAAAGTTCTACGGGACACGTAAGTATAATCTTAGATATCACACACCTTTTAAATTTGTTTGAACTTTGATGAATCACATGTACAGTGGGTGAGACTAATGGGCAACAGTGAGACCAATTGGCAGCACTTTTGAGCCAATTGATGTCAATGGGCAACAGTGATGGCAATGGGCAACACTTTTGGCTAAAAGCTCCTGTGTTGCCAATTGGTCTCACCCACTGTATTTGTCAAAATAATTTTTCAGATTCTGGGTGTTCTGTATGCGACAGCTGATGGGTTCGAAGTACCAGAAGATGGAATCCAACTTGAAGGTAATAGTACTGTTTCACAAGGACACAAAATAGGTTGTACTTATAGACTAGGGTGGGAAATGCGAAACAAAAGTCCATTTTTGAGGTCACCGTTTGACCTATAGTAACCTTTTTACAAAAAATTCATATATTTTTTGAACTCGTGGGATATCATTTAGTACTTCTGGAAGAAAAAAAATAATCGCAAATCAAGTTAAAAATCGCATTTCCCACCCTATTATAGACACACACGACAGTAATATTTTATTAAAACCAATTTATTAACCCAATACTTATAAGCTAAATTGTCCTTATAGAAGCACTTCACAGTAATAAATTAGTATATATTCATTTATTCTGTACCATTTATTTAGGGGGGGCTTACAACGGCCAATATGGTACAAAAGCCCATATTTTAAAACGGCCCACAATTTAACAACAATTAACGAAATAACTCAGTAAATACAGATAACCAAATATATGTGGTTTCGCAGATTCGAACGCAAGACCATCGCATTGCTAGATCTTTTAGTTTTGACTTTAGTTTTGCTTCGTAACTTTCACGTGGCGGGATGATTGGCTCGAAAGCGCTACACACCTGCGTTCGAATCTGCGAAACCACATATATTTGGTTATCTGTATTTACGAGTCGGTGTCTAGTGTACCCATTCGGGTACGCTAAGCACGTCCGTACCCAAATTGGTCTGCATCAATTCTTTTTATTTAGGTCAATTTGGTTACGGAAAGCACGGGCGTGCCTAGCGTACCCAAATTGGTCTGAATGAAAAATATGTTGTGAAAAACGCAAGGTCATGGTTATGCGTCATTAGAGTGGTTTAGGAATTCTAACTATTTGCTATGTTTACCCAGACCGCTATACTTTTTCCCCCAAAAACCACAAAAAAACAGTATGTGGAGGTAATTTTAGGACGAACATTTTATTTTTAAAAAAAATGGGTCGACCATGAATTAGCTGAGAATATATTATAGTCCGTCGTGACCAGTTTTTTCTCAAAAATTTGAACTTAACACGGTAAACAAGCTATAAAAAGAAAACTGTAGTTTGGTTAAGCTCGGTTAACCGGATGGTTAAACTCGGTTAACTGGATGGTTAAGCTCGGTTAACCGGATGGTTAAGCTCGGTTAACTGGATGGTTAAGCTCGGTTAACCGGATGGTTAAGGCAGATAACTATGTCATCTACATTATGAGTTATTATTCGCTCAAGGTTCTGAGCTACCACAATATGTAATTTTATTGTCTCTATTATGAGTAAATAAAAACTTAAAGCCTATTATAGTTTTAAAAAACTATTATAGGCTATAACTTATAGGCGTTCCAAAATGGCAAATATTGGACTTGAAGACCCTACAACCTCCTTAAGCCAAGCATGAATTAAAAAATGATTGTTTTGACCACCAGGGGCATAAATTGAAAAGTATGGCCCGAGAAAATTTTTAATCATGGTCTGGTTTTTTAGATGCCTCACATCAGTTAGGTAGCTTTTTTTTAATGCAACCCACCCTTGTCAGCATAATTTAGTTTGGAACTGGTACATACGATCTTTCTGAAATTTTG
>SCLH01001047.1:0-10005 GCA_004367855.1 Oikopleura vanhoeffeni | reverse complement strand
AAAAAAAAATACTTAAAAAAAATCTGAAAAAACTCGAATATTTTTAGAAAAATCTCGAAATTTTTTTTATGATAAGAGCAGAAATGCATTTCGTGGCCTTCCTGAATTAAAAAACCGTTGAGTACCCCCTTAAAATGAAAAATATTGTACAAATTGTGCATGCATAGACGATTTGAAATTTCAAAACTTAAAAATGGGTTTGGATGTTTTCAAGCTATCTCGTAGAGACTTTTTTTCTGATCATTTTAAGACCTAGGATTTTTTTTGTTCTTAAAAAATTTTCAAAAAAAAATTGATTTTTCGGTCAATTTTTCTAGATTCGTTTCAATCTCCCCGACAAAAAGCCCAAAATCTAAAATACATTCTGTAAACCTTAATTTTAATGAAAAAATGCTACAAATGAGTAATTGTGATTAGCATCTTCCATTTCAGTTTTGCAGTAGCTTCGATTTGAGGGTATTTTTGATACAATCGGATGAAAATTATTTTCTAGAAACTCCAAAAATTGACTTCCGGTTGAACTAAAATGCAATTTTCAGCCGTGGAAAAAATGCGCTGTAAAAAAAATATTTATCAATTTCAAATTAAGTGAATATTTACTTATGAACGTTGCGCAAAAATTGATCTGACTTCACTTTTTATTCCTGATTTCCGTCGACCACCCCCTTAATAAACTGGAAAATGGATCAAAGTTAATAGTACTATTCTATATAAAAGTTCGTGACCTATTTCTTGGAGTTTTTAGTAAATGTTTTCGAATGTTATTTTGGAATCTAATAATGGGGCCATTAAATTTTGCTCTGCTTATTTGCTTAACCCTTAGACGCAGTTATCGAAAACAACCTCTGATTCAGTCATGTGTTAATTGACACAAATAAAAAAAGTTTGCTTTTGAGGGGGTGGTCGTCGCATTTTAAGGGTTTTTCAATGGCTAATTGTGGCACAAGTAGAAATCGTTGGACCAAATATACTGTAACTTCTCTGATATATTTAAACAAAAATCTTGCATCCTAAAACAAAATCGGAATTGACGGATGGCTCGTCCAATCAGAACCGTGCTTACAAAAGTGACGAAATTATTATTTCAAAATGTATCTCCACCCTGGTTTTTTAAGTTACAAAATTAACCGCACATATCATGGGCATTACCGAGTTGAGTTTATGACAAAATTAGTCAATTTGGCTTTATAAGCACCAAAACAACAGTATTTTGCACTAGTTTACATAGGGTCAAAATACTGTTTTTGGTGATTCTAAATCCAAATCGACGAATTTTGTGAAAAACTCAACTCGTTGATATGCCCACAATCTGTGCGGTTATTTTTTGTACTTTTTTATCGAGTAAAATTGCGGAAGAAAAATCTTTGTGTACTACTTAACTTACTTAAGTACATCTCCCGCTTTTTTCACCATTTGTTTGCTGTTTAGCCGCCTGGGTAAAAAAGGGGAGAAATCGAAAAGACTGACGCTGTAACTATTTTTTGGTCAAACAGGAGTGATTCAAGTAGGCTTTTACTCGTCACCTACTCTACTGTTATAAAAATGGTCTTATGAGTGTTATTTTGCATTTTTTTTCTTGTTTTTTGAGACATTTAATATTATAATGTTTCTATTAAAAAATGGTATTTATTGACGTTTCGGGTTTTCCATTTTCAAAAGTGAGAATAAAATAATAATACAGTTGTGAAAAGTTGGTTCGAAAGCAATTTGGTAAATCTGGCCTCAGTTTCGCATAATTAAAACAAAAAATGCTGCAAAACACTGCAATAACCTAATTTTGAATAAATCTGGCTTTAATTATGCGAAACTGAGGCCAGATTTATCAAATTGCTATACGAACCAACTTTTCACAACTGTATTATTATTTTATTCTCACTTTTGAAAATGGAAAACCCGAAACGTCAATAAATACTATTCTTTAATAGAAACATTATAATATTAAATGTCTCAAAAAACAAGAAAATTATAATTTTGTAATTTGAATCCGTTTTGTCAAATCACAAAATTTTTCTTTGTTTATTTATAACTTGAGAATCAAATTTCTTGATAATTAATATGATCTCATGCTGGTGTCAAATTAAGGCCCTGTCCTCGCGCTGCTTTTGGGTACAGTCAATATGACTCATCTGCATTTCTGTTCGGTGGTCGATGTGGTCCAGGTCGGACAAACGATCTTTTTCATTTTAATCTGAAAAGCTTTTTGTGGACAGAAATTACACCGGTTGGTCCCAAGCCGAGTTGCCGCAGTTGGATGACACTTAATGCGGGGGCGGAAACGATGTTGCTCTACGGAGGTCTAGACGACAAAGATAATACCATGGCAGACGTCTGGATATTCGATGCAAAGAAAATTAGCAATATGATTATTACAGACAAAATTACCAAAATTGAAAATCTATGGAAAAAAGTCGACTCCGATTTTAATTCGAATTCATGGAGAAGTTGCCCGCGGGTAATTATTATAATTAATTATTATTATTAATTATTATAATTAATTATTATTATTAATTATTATAATTAATTATTATTATTTATTATTACAGTAAAGTGTTTTTAGTAGGACGCGTCCTAAGGATTTTAAAAGTAATGTCCTGCGAAAAGTACTTCACCGTTTCTTAAACATACGTATGGTACCAAAGCACATTTTTAAAGTTCAGTAAAGTACATTTCGCAGGACATCACTTTTAAATACTTAGGACGCATCCTACTAAAGATACTGAATTATAATTAACTGCAAAATGGGCGGAAATCGGACAATCCTGAGGTCCTTCTTCACCAAAATAAAAACCAACGCACATGTGTAGCAGTCACACTGACGCCGGGGAAAATTTAACCATCGAAAATGGCAAAAATTCGTTGGGGGACAAATGTTTTTTATTAAAATATTTTGCTCAAAACCGACCAAAACTATTTTTTTTATTTGTTTTGGTCCGAAATGAACTCACTATTACGATAAAAATAATTTTAGTTTGCGCGATATGAAAAATCGGCAATTTAAACAATTAAAACCTGAATATTCCCGCAAAATTCTCCCGTCAAATTTATTTTTTCGATAATTTTTTTCGTTTTCAAATTTTACATGAGAATTTTTAATTTGTTTTAAGTTAAATTTAGTCGTTTGAAAGTTCTAATTTCCCCGGTCCGAACCCTAACTATATAGTTGAAGTCCATTTGGGATAAAATTAAAAAAATTACTCATTTGGGGTCATTTAGCCCATCCTTCGATAGAGAATTTAATTGTCAATTTGAATCTCCAAAATATTTCTTCAGAAATGTAATATGACCCCAAAATCACCTAAACAAGGTTGATTGCCTTTTGCGAGTTTCTCGAGAACGGTTAAAACCCTAGAAGCTGATTTTGGAAGTTAATGGTCTCAATTTTTTCAGTATTATTGAGGGTCAAATTTTAAAATATGAATCCAATTGGAGTCAAATTACAAAATGACTCATTTGAGGTCATTTCGGACATCCTTCGATAGAAAATTTGATCTGCAAAAATTATTTTTGAAAAATGTTATATGACCCCAAAATCACCAAAACAAGATTTATTGCTGGATCTCGAGCACGATTATAGAAGCTGATTCTTGAACCAATAGCAAAAATTTCCAATGATTATCTTAAAGTAGACAATATTATGAATCCATGATTTTCTAACGTCACCTCAGTTTCCAAATTATTGATTTTAGTGTAAATTTTTAGGATCAACGGCGGCGAATGTGGCATACAACGAGCTATAATAGATATAATGGAGAATTCGTGATTGTAGGTGGCGCTATTCAGCAATCAAATGAACAAATTTATCAGGAAGATGATCCATTATCTGAATATATTCTTTATTTGCAGGGTAAATTAACAATTTTAATTTATTAATCATTTAAATCATTTTCGATCCAAAATATTTTTGAAAAACATCCTTCAGAAAATTATTTATATTTATTATTTATTTATATTATTTTAGATACATTAATGTATCTGATCTAAGGTAGGAACGGAAATAATAACTTTCGAGTAGAAACATATTATTTTCGGCCATCGAGTGGTCAAAAATGAGTTTTTAAAACCCGGATTTTTAACAATTCCATTTTAGCATATAAAACTGCATTTTTTTTGTGTTTCATCTTCGGGAACGTTCTAACAACAAAATTTGCTACATTTCGAAAAAAAATTCCGAAAATTTGTGAAATTTTTTTGAGGGAAAATTTATTCAAGGACAGACTCTAAATCTTTCCTTTGAAAATTTCCCAAGGTTTATTTGTCACTATTAGATGTAATAAGATATAGATAATAAGGGAAATATTCGGGGGGGTCTGTTCCGATATTCCGCCGGCCAAAATAATACTTCCACATAATATTTTTGCTCTTTGTGTTTTAAAACACAGCGGTGCAGGTGGGTCTAATGTTATGTTCAGTTTGTGTGCCGTCTTTGGTTAATTGTGCTCTGGCTTCGGTGTCTCTTCCGTCTCGTTTGATTTCTTCAATTTCAAATTCATTTCCCCATTTCGAGTTCATTTTCGAGAATGAGCGAGTTAATCTGAGAACCGAAATCGCCTTTCTAGAACAGCACTTTAAACAAACCTACAACCGAAATCAAACATACCTGGAGACCGGGACTATATCTCTATCTCCCCCTGGTCTGAAGACAAACCCTTTTTCAAATCAACGAAGAGAATTCATATATATCGATTTTGTTCCTTATGCATCACTTTATATAAGGACAAGACAGCTACAATTAAGACTTCAATTCAAGCCCGACCTTTATAGCCAAGGGTTACAACTATACAAAATTGCATTATGACGAAAATAGATCAGATCACTTCTGCAACACTCAAATAACGAGCTACAGCTTTAACATTGTTTTTATACAATTAACTCCTGTTTGGCCTAAAGGTAGTTTTTTTAAAGACGATTACGGGAAACCATACAGTATGTAAAAAAATTGTTCGAAACCAACAAGGGAAATTTCTCTGGATCAAAACCTATAATTGGCAGGAGAATTACTTTCAATCCAGAGGAAATTGGAGCTTTTGGTCTCGAACAATTTTTTTACATACTGTAGATTTTTTTTATACGCGACAGATTTGACTTTTTACCACATTGTCATTATGAAATATCGTAAGAAAACTTAATTTTCGGAATTTTATTTTTCAGCCATTAGTCTTAAAATTTCTTCTAGTTTCGTATCATTTCCATATTGGATCATTTCTGGTCATTTGAAAATCTGGAATTTTGAAAAAATTTAAAAAAAAATTTTGCCGAAGCTTTTTAGTTTCCAGTTGAATGCAAAAAAAGTTTTGTGATATTTCATACGATTCGTCTGTGGTGAAAAGTCAAATCTGTCGCGTCTAAAAAACTAATTTTGGTCAGGTACACGATGCAAAAAACCGTTTGATGATACCATGTCTGAGCTTCTCATGGTTAGATTGATTTTGAATGAACAAATTGTGTAGCAATTTTAACCATTTGAATTGAAAGTAAGCATCTCAAAATAGTTCACATAAATAGACATGTTTAAACAGATAAATCGTTCTGACTTCACTTTTTGAACATGTACGTGCGTGTTAAACGTTCACTCATGGTTACTTCAAATTATTATTTATTGAACTTGCTTGATAAGAAGACAAATTGTTTACTTTTTATCGAAATGTATTTGCTGTAATTTAAAAATGAATTCTTACCTTGAAAAAAAAATAATTTTCGTAGTCCAAAACGGAAAGTCAGAGAGATGAAAATTACTGTGGTTTTCGTCTAAGAGGACAAAACGACAAGAATTTGGGGATTTTCGAAAAGTACGTCCCTCTAAGAGGGCAAAACGGGCGTTAAAATTGTAGTGAAAAAATAATTAATACCCATAATAATGTAGCGAAATTTGATTTTTCAAAAGAAAAAAAGCCGAATAATCCAGATATAACGATTTTGACCGCCATTTTAACCGGTAAAACTCCCCAAAAATTTTTTTTCAATTTTTCGGGCTGTATTTTGGTCCTAGATTTCCTACTTTTTCTTGAGAATCTTTTGTTTTTTTTAAATTTAACGAGGTGACTAATCACTCCAAAATTTTTTTAGAGGATTTTTTTAAATGGATAAAACAACACGTTTTCAGGTGGACAAAACGACAAAACTTTTCTGTTCTCTTAGACGAATACCACAGTATTTAGTTATTTATAGTTTTGGTTTTCACCCGTGAACATTGATCAAATGTCCCGTGTCTCAAACTGAGCACAAATATTTAGAAATTTTTTTTTAAAATTGGTACAAATCGGAACATTGTTTCCAATTTTTTAACAAAAACTGATAATTAAATAATTTCAGTAATCTCAATTCGGACCAATTTGTTTTTATTTTATTATTCACTGGATATTTGTGCTCAGTTTGAGCTATCTAAGAACTTGATCGGATAAGTCGTTTTTAAAAGTCGAATTATATGAAAAAATTAGCTAAAAAAGTGGCAAAAAATGTGATTGGCCAGTGATGAGAGCATTTTCATCGGCTGGAGTATCTATAGCGTCGTAAGGGAACAAGGCTCAACGAAGGGAGATATCATGTATTTTCGCCTGTTATTTTTTTACGTCATGAATTTGCGCTTCTAAAGCATAAACGAATGATGTGGTACAGTAGAGTGTATTTAAACGGACAGGTTTTAAGAGTGGATTTGGGTCACAAAGTCCTGCTATCGTGCATTTAAAGATGCAGTTTTGTGATGCAAACTGTCCGCCACGTTTTAGTGGATAATTTTAATGGTCCAAATGCCCGTATAGAGGCACGCTTGCAGGACTTTTAACCCAAATCTACTCTTAAAACCTGTCCGTTTAAATACATTCTACTGTACATTTTTATGGCATAATAACCGCAGAAAATATAGGAACAAACCCTTAATTTTTAAATAAGTTTGAACCCTTTTGTTAGTCGATTCGAAGACTGTTTAAGTTGTATTCTGCATCCAGAAGAAAACTCCCTTCATTCTGTGGAACGCTGGTGTTATGAGTTACCGCACGGCTTCATATAAAATGTTGGCTGAACAAAAGTATTTTTGATGTCTCATAGACTATAACTTATAGTCTATAAGTTATAGACTGTCTATTTTGTCTCTTTTTTGATGATTTGGATAAAACGTTGTAACCAATATAAAAAAATACAATCAGGCAAAATGGTATATTAAAGACAATTTTATTCTTGCTGCTCTTATATTGCCATTTTACTGTAATAAAAATCGAATTAAATTCGTCGGATTTTTTAAGTGGGTCTCATCAAAAAAATTGTTCCGTCCTGGTGCATCCGATCTTTCTGAAATTTTGGGTCATAATTATGAATTGAAATTTGTCACACAATTTCAATTTATTTGACAATGTCGCGATTTTACGTACATTATCGGTATTTCAATCGGTAATTTCCTAAAAATTAGCAATTAAGGGGGTAGGTGTCGGTGTTTTTTTGTGCCCTTCATAGAATTAATTTATGATAAATTAATATCGGTTATGAATAAAGTTGGCCCAAGGAATCTCACGGTGTTATTTATTTTCTTCGAAACAATCTAGAACAAAATCTAGAATTTTCAAAATTTGAATATTTTTTTGCTTTAACTCGCATAAAACCGGTATTCCACCATGATATGAACATTATTTATTAGTGAATATGTCCCGCCTAAAACGATGCAGGACATTAAAATTATCGGAAATTCCTTAATCGAATTCTTGAAATTTCAATTATTTTTATGCAAACATGTTCAACCTAATTATCGATTTTGACGCTGATTGGTTCAGAATTTCGATTAGCTGTAAGAAGATATTTTGATCAGTGATTTCTCAGCTTCAATTTGGTTGTACTTTTGTTCCGATCAGACGAACTTTTCTTTCGGACTTTTCATTTCTGGTTTAATTTTGAGTATGAAATATCGAATCGTTAGACGAAGGATAGATCTACAAACGAGTATCCTCAGATTTTTCACAACTGGCCCTAGAATTATTCTGAGGCGTGATTGAAAGAACAAAAGCGACACCTACCCCCTTAAATGTTTAATTTCATAAATTAATTTTTTATTTCAAAGTTATGTTGAAATTAATTTTAATGTCAGAATTTTAAAAATTAATTCTTAATTTCATATTGATTAAAAAGTGCAATTAAACTACTGTGAATTTTGTCTTAGCTGACAAAACCGGCAAAACCTACGCATTTTTTCTGAAAACCCGAAAAAGTGTGAGTCCAAGCCGAAAAAACGGATTTTTTTGAAACATTAAAAAAAAATTAAGCTTTTATCTGTAGGTATTTTATAAAGTTTTTAATAGCTTTTCTTGAACAGCTCTGTAGCGTAGTTGATAAGAGGCTATAATTATCTTAAAATTATATCGCTGGACATTGTGTTCGAATAATAGTAGCATGAAAATAAATATTTTTAGAAAATATTTATTTATTAAATAGCAACGTTTCGAAATTTTTGTGAAATTTTTAGAAAATGGTCAAAAGAGAACCACTTGAAGAATAGTAAAAAGAGTTAAATTTTAATTAAATTTTTCGATCAAAATATTTTAAAATGAAGCTTTTGAAAGAGGTCAGCGTTTGAATACAATTTTATGCCGCTGATTTTGTTGCATATCGAAAATCCTCCCTACTGCGCCTTTTACACCAGTAGGCGTAACTATGGAGCCAGTGTCCAATCATAATACTCGATTGTCGACTTATTTCAAGAATCCCGCTATTTCATTGGTCACTTACGCCGACTGGTGTAAAAGACGCAGTAGGAAGGATTTTCGATATAATTATACTTGAAATTAATATGGTGACAAAATTCAAATTTATTCACGCAATGTCGATTAGGACATTTCCCCTCATAATATAACTTTTTAATCTACGTGTCACTGCAGAGCGGTTTTTTCGATTTCCGATTATTTACCGGTAGTTTTTGATGTTTTTTTCTGCCGAAAAAACGATTATCTTTGGCAAATGTCCGGTAAAAACCGGAAATCGAAAAAACTGCTCTGCAGTGCAACAACCCCTTAAAAGTTATACAGTATAAGTTTTCAGTATTATGTTTCATCAGTACTAAACCATATATGGTGATTCCGCATATGGTGATTCATCAGTTTTTAGTATTATGACAAAAAATATCAGAAAAATCGTATTTTCCTATTTCGCTTGACCTAAAACTTTGAAGCTATCGAAAATTGAGCACATACTGTACTTATTTGTTTATTTCAGAATGTTAACCGCCTCGCGTCCATTTTCGGATTTGAGCGAATTAATCAATCAGATGGAAAATAATAATGAGGAGAGAACGAGGCGGATCAGTGTCGACAGTAATTCATTTTTACCAAAAGTTGGATTCACAGTTAAACTCTCAGGAGTTAAATTACTTCAAAAAGCACTCAAAACAAAAGACTACTCGATTGTAAAATTCCATTTAGGTAAAAAAAAATTTGAAATTTTTTCAACTTTTTCAGAATTTAATTTTAGTACTTGACTTTGGTGTTAAAATAATCCCCTCGATTTTTTTTTTAATTTCTCGAGCTATAGCTCAAATTGGGACCCATGCGAATCACTTTCCAAGTGGTAGAAAAACGCTGTGGTTGTTTGAAATTCGTTTTAAAATTTTGTAGAAATTTCGAAAAATAAGGATAATATGACACGACAACTTGAGGACAATACAGTATAAAACCTACAGTATGAAAAAAATCTTAGCTGTCCTTACAGACAAAAACTACAATAGTCAACTGGATCAATTATTTGTTCAAAAAGATTTGATTCATAAAAATCCAAAAAAAAATTTAAGCTTCGCGAAAACCTACTTTTAAAAAAAAAATATAACCAGTTGGCCGATTACTACCAATTTTTTCCTTGCAAACATTTGGCTCTCATTTTAATCTCTCTAGCGTTATTTTTCGATTTATTAGAGGCGGGGTTTTTTTCAGCGCAATGGGCAATCGGAGCGAATGTTCTCGAAAACGGTACAGTAACGTCCCGCTATAAGGACGGACCTAAGGACGGACACTTTGGTGGAATAGTTTGCCGCGGTGC
>SCLH01001046.1:98007-108829 GCA_004367855.1 Oikopleura vanhoeffeni | reverse complement strand
CAGAGGCATGAGAGCCACTTTTTTGGCTTGACTTTGAAGTCATATTATGGGAAAAGTTTAAGTGTTAGGGAATTAATTGTTGTGAAATCATTGAGATAAAGGATAGACTCAAATTTTTAATTAATTATATTAAGACAATTAAAATATTAATCACTTCATTTCCGCTGTGAAAAAGTGAAGTTAACTCAAACTGTTTTCCACAGCAAACCATACAATTTTAATAATGAGATACTAGTAAAATAAAATTGAGTGAAACCTTATGTTCCTAAACCTGGTCTCCGATTCAAAATACCTTATCGGGTTCGTCTATGAAACGTTAATTCTCACCTCTAAAATGGTTAAATTAGTGGTAAACAATATGTCTGCGCCTTATATTTCCGCACCGCTTTCTCATTCATGAGCAATTTTTCTGTTTTCAAACAAAAAGAAATAAAAAAAGTTCTACATTTAGTAGAAACATTATTATTTTTTTTAAAGATGGTCAAGACGATTTCCTAAAAACGTTCCTAAAATAATTTAAGACCTTGTTTTTTCCAAAATAAATTATGAGATAAAGCTGATAAAGAGAAATTTCAGAGAAATCCAATAAAAAAGTAGGATAAAATATATTTCGAACGGCTCATCGAAAAATAAATTTATTTTTATTTTTCAAAAATTAATCGCAAACTCTATGGGCGATTTGAACCTCGAACTTCAATTTCGATTATTTTTGTCCTTTCCGGTCTTTTCCAAAAAATGAATGCCACTTTTATGGCTCTATGAGTCTAGGGGTTAAATAAATAAGCTCTTTCAGAAGTCTCGAAAAAGGGCATCTTTGCCAAAGATTCTTTGGTGATATTTTGTCTTTTGCGTGTTGGCCCCCTCTCGGTCAGCGAGTCTTCTCCGTTCCCCCACCTGTCTAAGTTCAAACCTCCAATCACCCCGGGCCAGACATAATAGCTTTCCTAAAGCGCCTTACCATTCAGCAACTAAATCAGCTTTCAAGTTTATCTCACCTTTAAACGCACACTGTGTGCGGCACACACCTCGGACTAAAAACTAAGCAAAGTTCCATAAGGGGATATAAGTCAAGAAATGTCAAAGTAAGTCTGTAATTTATTTGCACTTTTCAACACAATAAAAATAATGTACATCCAGAAATGAAGATGAAACTCGTCGTCAATAATGGAGAACTTTTTTATTCACAGCTGGAGGTTTGCTCTGACATACAAATTTTCAAGTAAAATTACTAGAAACAAAATTAGGCATACATCAGAATCATGAAGTTACTAGGATATTTATATACAATAGCCAATAAAATGGCTCAACAATGAGATTGGCAGTAAAAAGCAAAGTCAGTAAAATGAAAATTAAAAAGAATCAAAAACCAAATTTTTTTTTAAATCATGATGATTGGTCTCAAATTTCAACGGATATTTTTATTTCGTTTGAAATATTATCCAAATTTTTCATTTGATTCTCAAATTGAGATTAAACACAAAAAATAATCTTAGTTTGTACGTAAAAAATAGTCTTTTTTGAAAATTTCATTTTATTTCCAAGATTTTTTCTAATTTTTTGCTTCAAAATTAAAATGATAAATTTTCGCGATTTACTGCCAACCAAAAAATGCTTATTCAAGAAGCGACTCATAAACAGGTTTAATTTGCTGCAGGCTACGGGCCGAAAAACTTCGTTTTTCTATCACCTCCAAATCCTCTAAATTCCGTTTTGCTTTAAATTCTGGATTCGAATTCAATCGGATATTATGTGGCTTGGATCGCGTATTGGAATCGGGATTGGAATTTGATATTTGTAAAGGACGAGAATAGATATTTTTAGCTCGGCATAATTTTCGATGAATCCGCATACTGGCTGGCTTGAAACAACGTTTTGATTTCGTGGGCTCTTCCGTTAACGAAAGACTTTCCATGTCGATATTTCGTAATTCTAAAAAAGTAATGTTACAGTATGTTCGGAAGTTTTAAGGTAAATCTACGAGATATTTTTTTGTAAAAATGGAGGCAATTAAAATAATGACCGTAAAAAATGACAAAATTGAATTTATACTGACAGTTGATTTAAACGTCATAGGACTCACAATACTAAAAATAAGTATCTTAATCATTGGTCAGCACAATTGAATTGGCTAAATCGGATCGGAAATCATTAAAATTAAGAAATTTTCAATTCAGAATTCAAGTTTGGGGCACAAATATCGATATCATTTCATATAAAAAAATCATGTGTTAAGAAATCGTTCAAAAAAATATAGTTAGTTTTTAAGTTTGCAATAAATCGCAAAAATCATTATTTTAATTTTGAAGCGAAAATGTTTTGGAAAATATTTGTTTGCAAAATTCTATTTTTAAAAATAATTTATTATCGAAAAATCTAAGTTTTTGGCAACATAAATGAGAACCGTTAAAGTTAATTCTTATAAAATGGCTTTTACGGCAAAAAAAACATTTTGTCATTTCTGGACTTATTTTCAAAATATGAAGACAAAACGGATGAAATAAAAAGAATAAGAGCTCAACTTAAATTATGTGACTTTAAGCGACTCGTTTTCATAAATTATTTCAGTTAACAACCGGAAAAAATTATGTTTTTATCACAAAATAAGTCTTATTATCGTTAAAATAGTGCGAAACAAAATAGTTCTTCAAAAAATCATCATTTTTCAAATATAAATGTTAATAATGACGTGTTAAGACTCGCTTTTTATCGGTTTTTCTCTGTGAAAAACGATTTGCTTGCAATATGAATCTTTCAAAAAAAAAGTTGATTTAAAACTCGTCGACGAATCCTTAGCTGTCAAAACAAATTCTCACTAAAAATCACTATTTTATCGCTTTTTTTTACTGCAAAAATCTGCAAAAAATGACAGTTTAATCGCCATAGAAATAAAATATATAAATTCTCACCTAAATCTGATAAATGAGAATCTCCAAGACTATCTGCATAACTGGACGAAACAGAGCCGTCTGTACTACTGTCCGATTTTCTATCCGCCAGAGTTTGCTGTGTAAATGTCTCTTCGTAATTATTTGGTCGTATCATCTCTAATGTGTTTATTTTCTAATTTATACGGAAATTTTTCAAATTTTTTAGAACAAAAAATGTTTTTCTTTTTTTAAACTGATATTTTTTCGATCTTTTTTCTACTTTTCTCCAATGTATCACTTAAATACCAGGGGGAGTCTTCGTCATTTTTTTTTGTGATGAGAGTTGTGTGCTAGAGAAGGAGGTGATCGAGAGCTGTTTCTGAACGAAGTGATGCGCCAAAATTAGTGACGTTGTTCCGATATAGATCAATACACAATAATCCAGTCAATCTGATCACAGCATGATACTAAAATGACAAGGTTAATTTGGCAATAGAAATGGTATCAGATTGGGGGTGTCACCCCCGGGGTGATTCAGAAAGTCAAGTTATACGGTATTTTATGGACATGTTTGGGATAGGATATTCAATGTGGAGTTTTTAGGGAATTAATGCTGAAAAATTGCGTCACTAAACTTTCAAACCGGAAGAAAATAGGAATCATAGAAAATAACGTCATAAATCATAGCAAACAAATATCGCATTTTAACGTAATTTCCATGTGAAAAGAAATTACTATATTCTTTTCAGAAATAAAGAAAAAAATAGAATTTCTGTTAAAAAGTTGCCAACGAGCAATTAATACGTTTGGTGATTAGTCAAGTCACCCTGAAGTTGAAACACTCCTGACTATTTAGAGCAACTTTTTTTGTAAATATTTGATTTTTGGTAACCTACTGAAACATGCCTACTTGAAACACCTTTGGACCATTGGCATAGGTTCGATACCCTGTTATCGCATCCTTTTTTTGAGTCAGTTTTTTACATTTTTTTTTATATTCTAAGCGGTGAAAACAATAAAAACGTTTTTTCCCTTTTGTTCCTATGAAAAATGAACGAACATTTTTTGCCAAAAGCTGTAGCAGTGCTTTTACTAGTCACCCACTGTATTACACACTGTACAATTACTTTCGTCTCGAAAATAATATTCTGAATTTTTCAAAGAAAAAATTTATCATTTAACATCGAACATAGCGTGATATCGAAATATTCATGTGAACCTAATTTAGGTATAATTCAAGTTGACATGAATATTTCGATACCACGCTTTTCTCATTGTTAAATGACAAAAATCACTATTTTTCAAAAAGTTCAAAATATTATTTTCTAGACAAAAGTAATAAACAATGAATTGACCCAGTTTACAAGTGTTAGTAAAGCTTCTCGACATGGATGTTAATATCAGTCAATTGTGATCTGATAATTCATAAGTGATAGCATTTTAATACCTAGTTGGCGTCTCAAATATCCCTTCAAGAATGAACAAGCGAGTAAAAAAGGCAGCAAAACATTGTCTAGTAATATGTGAGGGAAAGAATAGGCAGTTTCGCGATACGTAGGAGCGGGCGGCGGCTGATTGCCTATCATGTTCTTCACAGAGTACTAGACAATGTTCTGCTGCCTTTTTTACTCGGTTGTTCATTTTTTGAGAGATATATTCTCAGCAGATTAGTTATTTATATTCATTAGGTCACCTCATTACACTAGTTAACTCAGTCAATCCATTTTTATTATTTTTGTTCACTATTTTTGAATAAAAATGAATTTTATCATTGAATATCGATCACAGCGTGATATCAAAATGTTCATGTGAATTATAATCAGGCCTTATTAACATAAATGTTTCGATATCACGCTGTGCTCGAAATTAAATAATATTAATTTTTTTTTCAAAAAATTAAAAATATAATGTTTTAGACGAAAGTAATAAAAAGGGATTGACCTAGTTTCAAGTGTCATTTGGTTACCTAATGACTATGAATAACTAATGATGAGAAAATATTAAAAACGCCAACAGGGTAGACAAATGATATCACTCATAAATTATCAGATCACAATTGGGTGGTATTAACAATGTTAATTTAACATCCATGTCAAGCAGCTTGACTAATTCAAGTTGTGAAATTTCATGATAAAATCACATTGATAACAAAATCGTCCTAAAAATTAAAAATGAAAAGATCGACACATTCTATGAATAAATTGCTGAGAAATTTCCAAGTTTGTGTAAAACTTGAACTTGATTTTGATCAAGAAGATCAAAATAACTCTGATCACAGCGGGATAACCCAAATGTCAATTGATTTTGAGATATGTTAACTTGCTGACGAAATACAGAAACAGATTAATCAAATGAAATCAAACTCTATTCTTCTATTTTTTTAGATTACAAATTAAAGAAACCTAAAAAATAAAAATTCTGTTTATATCAGCAAACACCATAATCGGTGCTTTTTGGTAGAAGGTATTATTTTTGAAATTATGAGTCATCTTGAGAAAAATTGGGCAAAATGTTGACCAAATTAGTGATAAAAATTGAAAAAAACACACACAATTTCGAATTTTTTCGTGACCGTTACGATAACAAAATTACCTACAAAATGATGATTTTTAAAATTAAATTTGACATTTTTTTGAATGAATCAATAATTTTTAATCTTAAATCAGAAAACATATACTGTAGGTCATTGTAATCATTTAATGATAATGCTAATTTACTAATTTACTATGATAAAGTTGATTAATTATCGATAGTTAATTCATGTTCAGGTGTTTAAATTTGGCAATTTTATCAATGATTCGTGATTTTTTACGACTCGTAGTCAACTTATTTTACTACATCCGCCTTTCTTATTCAGCCTTCAACTGAGCTTATCATATTTGAATCAACTTTCAGTTATCGGGATAGGACAAATTTTTAGAATTGAAATTGAAAAATTATTTCTGAAATATAACTTCAAATGCCATGAAATTTGCCTCATATTTTGAAAAGAAATTTCAGTATTTTACACAAAAATTACTGATATAGAAACGCACTATGGCTCTAATTTGTGAGAAAATAAAGTCAAAAATGACCTTAAAAGTGTATAAGAGATTTTTTGCCTAAAAATATGAACCTATAAAATAATAATGTTGTCACTCAATCTGATTGCAGTGAAGCACTGATTGGCCGGCAGAAGATTATATGTGGCCCAATCCGTCATAATTTTAGACATTTTAATCTTCGAAAATAAAAAGTTGATTTTAAACTTCCGAATATTTTTAAAATCAATTAGCGGTATAATTTTGCATTAAAAAGTAAATAAATTAAGATGATCGAATAAAAAAGCAAGATGATTGGCGATTTATGACGGGGCTGCGCTGAGCCATCTCGGCGATAGAATAATTTTAGGCTGCCAGCCTTTCCAAGTTAAAAAACTGAAATTTGGTTGTAGTCACTTCTCAGCTAAAATTTCAAGGTAAAATTAGTTTCTTTACTATTAGTTTCTGAACATTTTACTAGTTTAGTAGTTCAATATAAAACAATATTGAACCTACAAATACTAAAGTGATTCGATGATATGCTGACAAAATAAATGTCAAATTTTCAAGTGAACTAGCTTAAAGTTACGTGGACCCTCAATTTTTTAAGTGCCAAAGTTAATAAAATTTATAATCAAAGAGTTCATGTAGCAAACTTCAAAGCCACCGTAAGAAAGTTTATTTGAGTTGATGGGTGTGGTTTATTTTTTATGTTTAATTTTTATCAGTTTATTGGTTTTCCAGAGAATGAGATATTTTGAACAGATGTGACCTTCTGACGCCCTTATCTTGTCAAACTGAAATTAATTCAACATTTGAAGACGATTTTTGAAAATTGTATTGGATTATATGAACTGAACTGCTGATTTCCACCTATGCACTGCTCATAGTGAAAGATAGGCAGTTTAAAAAATCAATTAAAAATTTTGTCAAAAATGAATACTCCAACGATCATGCCTCAAACATTTCTTTTCATTGTTTGGCACCGCACGGCATCTTTAATCACAAGAAATTAACACAAAAACATTTATTTTTATAAAACAATTTTGTTGAATTTTTGCGTTCAATCTTGTCTGATCAAATTTTCTTTTTCAATAAAGGGTTTTTATCAACTTCACGAAAATCTTTTTACTAAAAGCGTAGACGTGAAGTTGCTATCATAATTTAACAACTTTGTCCCAATTTTTTCTTTTTTTTTCTGAAAAATTGAATTTATTTTAATATTAACTCCGCGAGTTTTTGCTGTGGGAAAATATTTAATACTTTCTCTTAATTTTTTGCTGATATTAATCCTCAATATGAATCGGGTACATAAATGGGCCTTCTCCTGTATATCCCTTTATCACCTTTTGATTAATCTAATAGATGTGGGTTGAAAAGAAGAGAAAGCGGCCTCATGAGTGGCTAGAAGGGGTCTTAGGAGTGTTAGGATTGGCTCCCTCAACCTACATCTATTAGATTAATCAAAAAGTGATAAAGGGATACGGCTATTTTCAATTATTTTCTTACAGTATGCCATGGCATGCCACGTGAAAACTGTGACGATTTCGATTCAATTAAAAAATAATTTTTGTCCTTCGGAGTTAATAAAATAAAAATCGTCACTTATTTCAATAGATATTTGACATAAAGAGTACTTTAAATATTTACAATCAATTGTTGATTTTCAAAGATGGTCATGAGGATTAATTATCTGCTTCGAATTAAACTTTTCATTTAAAAAAACTTTAAATAAATAAAGTACATAATAGGGTAGTAAAACGAAAAAGGAAATTGAGTTAGAATGATAAATTGTTCTTATTATGTCTTCTTTTTTTCACTGAAATGTTTTACGCATAAGGGGGTGGTCGTTAGGTTTCTAGCTTATATTAAATCATAAAAATAGACCAAATCTAAAATGCAAAAAATAAACCAAATAGAGAAAATATTGTTCGAAATTTTTAGATTTTTTGAATCAAATTTTTACTTTTGAAACTCGGTAAAAATTAAAAAAAAATCTGCGATATCGAGCACTTTCGGCGATATGGGGACAAAAATAAATTTTCTTGTTACAAAATGAAAAAAACGCGTGAGCGTTCGAAATGACGTCATAATTTGATAAGTTTTTCAATTTTATAAATAGTTAAACAATAAATTTAAATGAAGTCAAATAGCAAAATGTATAAAATGATTTTATTAAAATCACGTACTCTACCAAACGCAATCAAATGAGAATTCAAGACATTAGAAACAGGGATCGGCAAAAGCTGAGCCACTTTTTACGACCTAAGGCGACTAGGCGGGCCAGGGCGACCCGAACCCACCCCGCCCTGGCCCAGCAAAATCGTGGCCCAGCTACAATTTTTGCTGGTCCACTCGACTTGGTAGCCCAGACATTTACAAAAAATTGGCCCAGTTTGACCTGGCGAAATTTTTCAGTTTGCCGATCCCTGATTAGAAAATTAAATTTTTAAATATCTTTAAATATGACGTCATTCATGACTCACTCAAAGTAATTTGTGATAAAACGTCAAACACCCACGCAATTTTGGCAATATTGGCTTTTTCGGAGATATGGGCACTGCGAGGAATTTAGCTAAAGTTCGTGAGATTTCGAAGGTTTTTCGGCGATATAGGGACCCCCCTGTATGATATGTTTTTTTAAGTAGAAAAACGTTTACAATTTAGTTAAAATAAACTCGATGTATTTTAACTTGGCAAGAATCGTTTTAATTTGACGTGCATGACTATTTAACGTTAATTTTTTCATACGTCATATCCTCATCTGGGTTAAGTTTGCCTTAATTATTAGTCAATATTGACGCCATCCTAAAACAGTAGTCATTCACAATTGCGTGCAGTTTTATTACATTTATGTAAACTGATGTAAATCCAATGTCAGTTTAATCATTTTGACCTCTAAAACAAAGTTTCTGTGCGTAATGTTTTATGATTTTAACCTCTAAAGCAGGTACTGGAAATTTTGGTCTATTTTCACAAAATAAAACCATTATAAATGACACCGTAAGCCTTTTTCATAATTCAAAACATTAAAACAGCTTATTTTTGATAAAGTTTTATTTTTTTGAGTTGTTAAGAATATTCATTGAAATTTTGTGATATATTTTTTGTAGAACTTTTGTGTTGAAAAATAAAGAGGGGGAAAAGCTTCACGCACTAGCTTCACGCACTAGCTCCCCACGTGCACAGTAGTGGCCCATGGTTGCTTATATCATCATTAGAAAATCGACTATGAAAAAGCTTTTGACGACATTTTCGAATAAAATGATTTTGAAGATTATCCACCTTTCAAAAATGAGAATATATTTTAGAGTTCTTGTAATAAAGCTGAAAATGGACTCGATCTGATGTATATTTTAGGTGAAGATGAATTTTTAGAGACATTCATTTTAAATACATTCATTGAGATGCATTTTGTTGGCCGATTAAGTCCGGTTCAATAATTTCAGAACAAGATTTTTGTGATATGATATATTTGATAGGATATAGCTTTTTATGGCGTTAGTTTATCTGAGATCATAACCTATCTTACAAAATAATTTTGAACAAAATATACATGTATATATAGAATATGAATAATATAAGACCAAAATGACGCAAATAACCCCACAAAATGACGTGTGAAAGCTGCTGTTGTGTCTGGATTAAATGACTATTAATGCTGAAAAAATATGCAAAATAACCACCATTGTTAATTCCAGCAAACATAACTAGGGTGTACATTGTACACTGTACAAAAATTTTTGTCAGGTTGCAAAAACTCAATCTTTTGCGTTAGCGTTTTTTTGGAATTATGGGACAATTTTAATTTGGGAATGAGAAAAACTTTTGAAATAAAAATTGTGCTGCTGCACTTGAGGTCTTCGGCATTTTAAATAATATCTCAATAAAATTTTTTTTTTTACACCTCGCAGTTAAAATGAAAAAATCTTTTTAATATTTTGTTCTTGTCTAGATATTGAAAGAATTTTTGTCAATTTCTTATAATTTTATGTTTGCTTGACAAATTCTTGGCCACCCTAAACGTAACCTTGGATTTTTCGTAATAATTTTGAATTGTCAGGGTTTTCACACGCTTTCAAACTGCACTTTAAACTATTATATCTAATTAGCGTTTCTGTTAAGTTTTCAATTGCAAGTTGTACAGGGGCGAGATAATTGTCCAAAAGTTTTTTTGTCAAAATTTTGAACGATTTTTGGTCTTATGGGCACTTTTTTGAAGGCGCATTTTGTAATTATTTTGAAGAAATTGCAACGTTTTCTTAAAATGCGTGGATTTTTTATACATTGTATCAATTTGATCTCGATTTTATCTGAAACATTTGATCTTGTTAATTTTCAAAAATAAACTTCAAAACTTAAGTTTTTCAGTTACATGAATATCTCTCTACAAATATAATAACACAGATTCTTCATGATTTGAATCATACATAGCATCATTTTTTTGCTCGGAATTAATCGATTTTCTTTCTCCAAATTATTTTTCATCTTATCGAATATATATTCTGGTTACTACGTTGTATCGCACCTAACTGTGTATAAACTTCACAATCTGCCAAAATCGTCACCAAGAAAATTTAAAGAATATTATATTAAAGATTTTTTTTAGTTGAATGCATTTATTCACATGTCTAACAGTCATAAAATAGACAAAAAGGGAGCATCAGACAGGGCCATTAATTTAGATAGAAAGTTGTTTTTTGCTGCATTCAATTTTTTTGATACCAATAAGTTTTGGTAACCAATTCCACAGAGATTTTTATAGGCTGAATATTTTTTTCAGAAATATGGTGTATTTATCTAACTAATCGGAAAAATCAGATTTTTATTGAGTTATTTCACTTGCTTGGTAATCGAGATGAAAAATTCGGAAAAAAATCTTAAATAAAAATTCTAAATTAAAAAAAATTAAATGATCATAAAAAACATTCAAGT
>SCLH01001046.1:81734-97992 GCA_004367855.1 Oikopleura vanhoeffeni | reverse complement strand
ATGAAATGACTGGATTTCTCTATTTGTGACGTAGTGATACAATTCGACAAGATTTTCGATATATCTATCGATCTAAATATGAGAAAATGATGCTTGCAATCGGTTTGTTTAAAGGAAATTCATAATTTTGAGAAAAAAAACGTATAAAAATTTTCCGAATTTAGCCAAATTTCTAAGTATATTTTTCAGATAATAACTCCATCTCATGATCTGGACATAAGATCTCACTATATTGTTTTAAATTTCAAATTTTGAGGGCTTAAATAATGAATAATTTATATGCTTATTTAAAAAAAATTCGGAAAGTTTTTTCAAAATCAAAGTTTTGTCGAATTCGATAAATCAAAAAATGTGAATGTATCTTTTCGATTTGAGCACTTTCAAAAAAGTGCGTTTGTCGAAGAAACAATTTGATATCAGTGCTGAAATAAGAAAATTCTGCGTTTTCTCATCAATTAAAATTGTACCGACTTTCAGCTGAGGGAAAACTAAAGCTGGGGCAAATAATTAAAAAATAGTGAAACGTCTGATACTTCATTAAAGAAGTCGATTCCACCAAATGTAAATTATTTAAAATCTGGCACGATTTAAAGTCTATAAATGTTTGGTTTAATCTTCCACATTAAACTAAAATTCTTATAAAAAGGAAGAGTGGTTTTATAAATAAATTTGTACCAAGAAGCTAAAAATTTCGAATAATCGATTGAAACAAAATCAAATAATGTAAAGTTCATATTAGAGCTCGTTTAGTAAATTGAATATTTCTTCCTCATACAGACGCGCGCGAGATTTTTGCGCGCGCTAATTGGCTCGTCATTTTTTTCACGTTAATAAAGTTAGTAACATTCACAAATATTTATATCTGAATACCTAGTGCTAGTTCTAAAATACGCAAATCACGAGCTGACTAAAAATTTGGTATGGCTAAGTTCAACATTTTTTTTTAATTAAACATAAGATTATTCTTGAGAATGATTAATAAATTTAAATTCGTTTGTTTTTTGCGATTTCATTATAAATTGAAAATAATTTTTTTTTCGAAAATTCAGCGTTTTTGGAGCCTTATTTCCCTATTTTCTGTTAAATGTTCTAGAACTGTTATCATTATTCAAAAATATTTATTTTTAATCTGTTAGTACGAATTTTGTCGTATTCACGTAATTTTGTTTTAGGGGGTGGTGATAGTGATTTTTGGGATTTCAGAGGCTTCGTGCGGTTAGATAAATGCAGACTGGACATTTTTTGAAACATACATTAGGAAGATCTATCTTTGATCTCACGATTCCATTAGACAATTAAGTGCCACTCCCCACAACCATCTGGTTAACCGCGGTTAAACACGAGTCCTTCAGCTTTTTTTAAAAAAAACAAGGATCCTAGAGCTTATATTCGTAACGTTTTGAGATTTGGTGAGAATCCGAAAAAATTGTCTGAATTTTAGTAAATCGGTTCTGTTTTTTTTATTTTTGCCTCGGGGTCAGCAATCTTGGTTGAATGTGCCGAAAAAGGGTGTTTTTCGACGGTTGATAAAAAGGCTTTCTCTCTGGAAATGCAAGAAACGTCATTTTCGGAATGTAACAAGCCCAAGGGGTGTGAACATCGAATCGGTCGTACTTTTTGAATTACCGCTTGATTGGCTGTAAATCGACAAAAAAGTGCGCGAAATCGACAATTTTGAATATGAAAGTGAGAAATAGAAAATTAAATGCCACCAAAGGATTCCTTGAGTACGGTTTGCTGGAAACGATATTAGCAACTATGGTCTGATTTTAAACAGAAATGGTGCTAGAGATCAAAAATAATTTTCATGAAAAACTTTAATTTTTTTCTAAAATCCGCTGTGTTCAAAATCAGACCATAGTGTTAATATTGTTTCCAGCAAACCGTACCAAGGAATCTTTTGGTGGCATTTAAATTTTATAATTCTCACTTTCATATTCAAAATTGTCAGTTTCGCGCACTTTTTTGTCGATTCACACCCACAGGCGGAAATTCAAAAAGTACGACCGATTCGATGTTGAACGCCCCTTGAGCTTGTTACATTCCGAATGACGTTTCTTGCATTACCACAGAAAAAGCCTTCTATCAAAACGTCGAAAAAACACCCTATTTCGGCACATTCAACCAGATTGCTGACCCCCTGAAGCAAAAATCGAAAAAAACAGAACCGATTCCTAAAATTCAGACAATTTTCCGGATTCTCACCAATCTTCAAAACTTTACGATATAAGCTCTAGGATCGTTGTTTCTTTGAAAAAAGCTGAGGGACTCGTGTTTAACCGTGGTTAACCAGATGGTTGGTGAGAGTGGTACTAAACTGTCTAATGGAATCAAAGATAGATCTTCCTAATGTATTGGTTCAAATGTCCAGTCTGCATTTGTCTTAACGTACGAAGCCTCTGAAATCTCAAAAATCACTATCACCACCTCCTTAAATCTAAAAATTATTTCTGTAAACCCACATATATTTTAGTTGTACTGAAGAAGGCTTGATGCCAAAAATTTTACAAAAAACACGAATAAATTTTTGAAAAAAAAAATAATTTTCAATTTATAATAAATTTAAATGTTGAAAGTTTTAGCCTTGAAAATAATTTCCACTAAAAATTCACATCGTCTGTGGCTGATACTTATAGCCGCTAATAAAATTGATTTCCTGTTCCATATATATTTATGTACCGGTTTTCTTCGTACTAGTATTTAATCTACTGCCGAGACAGAGATCCGAACTTGGGTTATAATAAACGCCAGTATTAATACAAATAATTATAGGATTTTGAGTGTTGTATAGCTTGGCTTTAGCCCTATAGCACGGTTTAATTCAAAGCGATAAAAAAGGATAGAAAAAAATATATTTTTCTGTAATTAAGCTTCACAACGATAATCTTGGAGATCATTATTTTTGGTCGGAAAGCGTAGGTGAATCATCCAATCAGCGGCATTTTCAAGTCAAATAAATAGTCACGTGGAATCGACAACTTTCCCACAAAAAAACGATTTCCCAGATCAGTCATGTAAACAAAACAATTATTTGCCTTCATCAGGTCTTTATAGGCAATTATCCGACCGTTTATGTTAACAGATGTACTTTTTGAACTTGAGGGCGCCTTAGTTTAGCTATTTCAAAAGAAAAATTTTGTTTAGTAATTAACTTTAATGTAAATCAGCTCCTGACTAAAAATAGGTCAAATCAAGTTTTCACCATTCGTACCCTTCAAAATTAATCTGAGAATTACAATTTCTGGATTAAATTTACAGAAATTTAAATAATTTAGGAATCTAAGGAGGTTGTAGGGTCTGGAAATGAACAAAAACGTCATTTTTAAAACGACATATCTTTATAAATGGCAGACGTTAATTAAAATCGTCGCAAATCGATACTATATGATCGTGCCTGGTAAAAGCTAATTAACCAACGTCTTGATCTAACCAAGAGCAGTTCAGGTCAGTATACGAAAAAAAATTATTTGTCCAGAAGACTTTTTTTTCAAGAAAACAAATTTTGCCTGGAAACAGTTGATATCGTGAACGATGCAATATCGAACTAAATTTTATTTGTCACACCGCAATCTTTAAAACTTTTGAACTGCGAAATTCGAATTTTGCCTTTCCCAAGGTAGCATAAAATTTCCGAAAATATTTTTGAAATCTCCGCGAATTAAACTGACATTGGTAATTTTTTAATTAACTTAAGCACGTTTTATTTTCCGACTCTACAACCTCCTATAATCTATCGAAAATAGGCTATTTTCTTGATTGTGTAGGTCGCACACTGTAGGATTAGGTTTGTATTGAAATGTGCAATAAATTATCCTGCGGTACAAAAAGCTTTAAAAAATAGTATCCTTCTACGGGTGGATTTGGCTATCAAAATTCCAGTGTTACTATGTTGCCTGGACAATATCACTGGACAAATCATTGTCAATTTCAAAGTTTTCCTCTTTACCGCCCTCATGGACATAATTGACTTATGGTAGATAAATTAACAATGCTAATACGTTCATAAAAAGTCAACTCAAAAAATGTTTTTGGTGGAATTTTCGAAGAAAAAAATGGTCTCAAAGATTTAAAGAAAATCGCCCCAATCGATCACGGGGCCTCCTGGCACATAGTAGCTAGTTTTTTAGCCAAACTTTTTATATAATTCGGCTTTTTCGAATCGGACCATTTTTTTTGTTTTTTCTGGCATTACTAAAATTGTATATTTTTATTCTAAATAACGTTTCGCAGGATGCATTATCAAGTTTTTTTGAGAGAAATAATGTTTCAGCGTTTCAAGACTTCAAATATTTGGAAATCTAGAGTTGATAATTTTTGTGTGGGCAGAGAAAAGATTAAATTTTTTGTCCCACTTTTAAAATAGTACAAAACTCTTATGTTTATTTTGCTCATAAAGCCAAGGTAGGTTACTGAAATTGTTTAATTATTAGTTTTTGTTAATAAATTGTAAATAATGGTCTGATTTGGATCATTTTTTGTATTTATTTTTCTCTTAATAATTGTTCTTTGTTTGAGCTATCTAAGAACTCAATCGGATAAGTCGTTTTCAAATGCCGAATTATATTAAAATTTTGAGGAAAAAACTAGCTAATATGTGCCAGGATGCCCCGTAATCATTATATAAAGTTCACTTTTTCCGACCTGAAAACGACCTAGTAACGATGCGTTATCAATTCATATTTTATCGTTGTTATAACTTATAACGCGTTATCTCAGTCGACCTAATTGTTCTAGACAAAGTTTTAAGATAAATTACTTCCAAATACCGGTACAAAGCCACCGCAAAACCCACGTAATTTACGGAACATTGTTTAATTAATTTCTGTCGTAAGCAAATTTGTCAAACAAAAACACTATAATGAGCTGGATGTAATCCTATTGTTTAGACAATTTACAGTAGATAACCTCCGAGTTGCAACTTCCGTTTCGCCCCAGGGCTTAGGCCGTCACGTAACCTGTCGGGTGCCATGGCATGCCATGACAGACAATTCCTGGGCATTGTTTAAACTTTTGAACTTTTTGATAATTCCATGGAAAAGTTTGCCAGGCAACAAATTTTATTAAGTTTCTGGGCAAATATTTAAAATTTCCAGGACATAATTTATATTTAGCTATTTTGTCAATTATATCTTATTTCAATCCATTGAATCGAACACAAAATGGATTTGAGTAAATTAAGTCTCAAAAAAACTCGAAGCCAAATTTCTATGTCAAGTATGAACTAGAAGTAGCATTTATTAACTCAATAAAGTAACATATGGTCCATATGATATTGATTCATACAAATTAAATGTTATTGAAAGTTGGCCTAATCTGATTACAGCGGCTAATACAGCTAATACAGCCCAGTAATACAGCCCCTTCATAATCTTAGATTTTTTGGTTTTTGAAATTATAAATTTTTCAATTAGCTAGATAATTTTGTTAGTTTATTTTTGTTATTCAGCTAATTTATTCATTATATTTACTGTTTATTAGCGATTCTCATCGTAAAATATATTTGGAGTTTGAAAATCAAAACAAAAAAAAGTCGATTTCTCACTATTTTCGAAGTAATATATCCGGTGCGGAACCATATTTAACCTCATAATAATACTCATTCAATTGTTAAATACTTATGAGAAAATGCCTCGTTTTTTCGGCGCTCTGAGTGTGACTTGAGGTTTGTTTTTAATTTGTTTTCATCTTTATTTGTCCTCTAGTTCACTATCATATTTTACAGTTCCAATGTTAATGTGGTAGTTGATATTTTTGGCGGTTTAAAATGTTTTACATTCTTAACTCCCTTAGTGGCCGACAATCTCTGGACCCGTAGTGTCTTCGAGCCATATAACCGAAGATTAATTATCAACATATATTTTTTCAATGATAATGATATTTTTCAAAAAATTCGCTACAGTCCTATAAAAACAATTTGTTAAAAAAATTTATAAAAAAGTCATCAAAAGATGAACTAAGAAAATTAAAACACTCTGCACTCATTTTCGCTGTTTCTCACAAAAAATGCATAAATTACACAAATTTAGGATTAATTGACATTTTCAAATTAAATATTAACCGTCGCCAATTTGGATATTGCATCTGCAAAAAAATTGAATGTTTTTATCATTCATTCTCATGTAAAATGAGTCTAATGTTTGGATAATTATTCTCGGAATCCTTCTCTCATTTCTTTCGCCTACGCATTCTTCTGTAATCAGTATTTGACTTCTAGAAATGCTCTATTTAACCGGCAGCATACTGTAATGCAATAAAGACTCAAAATGTTACGATTTCTTTAAGGGTCTTCCACGTGATTTGAGTACTTTTGAATAAACCATATAAGTAATTTGAGTAATTTACGTCAAAAAAATTCCAGGGTCAACTTCAAACGTTTTTAGACTTTTTCACATTACGCCAAAGTCCGAATAAAATCACGTGACGAAATAATCCAAAATAAGTTTTGAAATTGTCATAAATTAATCCTTATTTCTCGAAATATAAGATCTCGTGTACGTTTTTGGAAAATTATTATTATGTTCAAACTCTTGAATTAGGTGTTTATGACCCGTAAATTTTTCGATGTAATTTGATCACTATTGTTTACTTGAATCAAACCTATTCCTAATTTGAAGGTCACGTGATTGGTTTTGGACTTTGGTTTAATGCGAAAAGTCTTAAAACTTCTAAAGAACCACTTCACTTTTTCAAAATTATTTAAGCAATTTTTGAAAAAAAACAGTACTACTTTACCAACCTTATTCCTTAAATATACGGTCACGTGACCATTTTGGGCTATGGTGTAATGGAAAAAAGTCTTAGAATTTTTTTCTGATTCCTGCTCAAGAGGCTTTTTTGAATGATTTAAATTTTTTTTGCAAAAAATAAGTACTGTTATACAGTGAAAATTTTCGAAAAAAAAACGCACAACGTCAATTATTTAAATAGTCGATCTATCACTTTGTAAATTTTCATTCATACATGATTGAGGTCTTAAATTGCGATTTAAAGGCCTTCGAGCCACGATGGCTCGGAAGACACTACGGAGTTAACCTTTTTTGAATCATCGATAAGTTGTAAGACTGTGTGATAAGTATAGGGCGCAGCAAAATATAGCTTATTTTTGGACATTTTTGTTTTCTACGATCTTATAATCCCAAAAATAATATTATTCTCGAACAGTATCAAATTTATACTACTAGTATGTCATAGAGCCAACTTTATTGAACCTGAATGATTGAAATAGATATAATAGTGAAACTGTTTTTTTAAAAAAAATCGAATAAATTTAACATGTGAAAACCTGTTTTTTTTAAATAATTTTCGATTGGTCCGTCAAATATTTTCATTGCTTTCAGATACAGATAATATTATAATTCCCTATGGCAAATGTTCTTAGAATTTTAAAAAAAATATTTTTTGTGTTCAAAAACACATTCTATTTTTTTACTTTCACGATTTTGACTAAACCAAATGGCTATAATTTTCTTGAAAGATTTTACAAATGAACATTGAAAATTATTCATTTTTATTTATTATTAATTTTAAAATTATATTGTATAAAAAATATTTTTCCGAATATTTTCGAAACCTAAAACTTCTCTGGAGGCTCAAAAGCCGATGATAAGAACGCCTTATTTAAAAAAACATTTTCACTGCCCACTCGAGACAAAATAAAATAAGTTTTACGAATCGCAAATCGTTTTCTTTATATGAATAAATTGCTAAAAATCTTTCCTAAAAACCAACTTCCTTAGACTTAAAAAAATCGCATAAATTTCAAACGCTTGTGATTTTCGGCATATATTTTGTTCATCAACATTGGCAAGGGAGCTTTGTGTCTGATGGTTGAAAAAGTGACAAAACTAAATACTTATTAACCTTTTCTCCAGAGTGTGAAAATACTCTTGGTCACTTAAAACCAGAGTTTTATCAAACAAATTGAATTCTTCCCATTAAAATGACTTGAACTAAATTACACGTGTAGAATGAGGTCAATCACGGCGAGCAAATTCTGGTCCCTTAAAGCACTCCCGGTTTAAAAGTTCAACTTATAAATTTTAAGAAATTCGCTTTGTACGTTCGCTTGAGTTTATGCAAGTGCAGATTTCAAACGGAACAAATAGTTTTTTCTTATTTAACATCAAATCTAAGTTTAAATTCCTGGGTAAAGTCAATACAAATTCATTTTGGAAAATAATATTGTAAAAACTATAAATTAACAAAAAAATTTAATGTTTTTTTGAAAATAAAATTGCTTATTTCTAATTGCATGAAATATAAATGTTATGCTTTGCTCATTATTATACTATTTTAAAAAAATTGACATTTTTGTACAACATGAGCACAAGGGTTAAGAAGAAAATTCCAAGATGAATGTGATTTATAATTTTTGCTAAGCTGTAGCTATAGTTTTATGACATTAGCGCCCAGGAATACATCGGTGTACACTTGACACAAAATTCATAATAAGACGTCAGTTTTGCTTAGCTAATAAGTGCTCCACCTGAAAAACTCTCAATGGTGTCGACTCAAACGCGAATTTTTTCAACAGTATTTTTTCATGAAAAGATCTGTATTCGACGAACAAAAGATAGTCGAATGGCAACAATTATTTTTAATGAGTCGAAAAGTACAGCTAAACGACAAAATATAAAGTCATAACAGCCATTGAACTAAAATATTTTGGATTTAAAAGTATTATAAATATGATGAAGCATTGTATTTCCGGTGACCGGAAAATATACAATTTATATGATGAAATTAATTTTAACGGACAGCTAAAGATGACTTTTTAAATGTAGTCAGTGTCCAGCAATCTGTGTTAAAGGCGTTTTTTTCTTTGACATGTGATAATTTTATAAAAAATATATACCGGTATAAACGATTTATACATTTATAATTGGGACTCTTGCGATAACTTCCAACCTCTAGTAGTCAAACTTTCTTTTATTTTCTCAACAATTATATTTAACTTATATAGCCTATATAATATAGGCTATAATAGGCATATACACGTATAGGCATATACCGTATATGATATACGTATAGGCTATAAGTCCTAAGTGCCTTTTTAGAAATTTTCTAGATTAAAATGTTTCTGTGATCTTATAAACTTGAAAAACTTATTTTAGTACTGTAAAACTCTTAAGATGAATTTGATAATTCGAAACTAGTAGAATAAATACACAATAAAAAAGTTATATCAATTACGGAGCCTCCTGGTCGTTTTTTGCTAGATTTTTAGCCAAAATTTTTAAATAATTCGGCGTTTGAAAACGACTTATCTGATTAAGTCTTTAGATAGCTCAAACTAAGCAAAACTATCCAGAGATAAATAAAATAAAAAAATGATCCAAACTAGACCATTGGTTCCAATTTTTTGAACAAAAACTGATAATAAAACAATTTCAGTAATCTCCGAAAAAAATTAAAAAACGGTCTGATCCAGACCAATTTTATTTTATTATTCACTCAATATTTGTGCTCGGTTTGAACTATCTAAGAATGTTATCGGATAAGTCGTTATCAAACGCCGAATTATTAAAATTTTTTGGCTAAAAATTTAGCAAAAAACGACCAGGAGGCTCCGTAATAGATATGATAGGCTCAAATGAAGTCGTCAAAATGCGAAGAATTAAGTAGAATTTGCAAAATTCAATGACATCATCAATAACCGTTTTTCGGCCGTATGGGCACTTTCGGCTATTTGGGGAGTGGGCCTCAGTTGGGCCCAAAACTGAGATGGCCCCACGGTTGAGATGGCCCCATGGTTGAGTTGGCCCCCATAGGTGAGTTGGCCCCAAAACTTAGATGGCCCTGAAGCTCTGCGAACATAATTCATTTCTCGTATAAAATCAGAAAATTTCTCTTAAAAACAGTTTTTAAATCTGACATTTATTATAATTATGATTTGTTCGATCGAAATTTTTTTTAGTTTTCTCACAATGACCCACTGAACTATTTTCTCGAAATCAATCGCAAAATGAACCTTTCCCATTCTCAGTTTGTTCAGGAGAGCGATTCAAAAATATCTAATTTGCTTTCCCACCCCCTTATAGCTTCAAAAACAAAGTTCATCGTTTGGAAATAAATTCGTGTTAAATACATCATACTACTTTGAAAAATATAATTGGTCTCACAGCACATTCGGCAATATGAAGGCATTCGCAAATGAGGAAAAAATTGAATTTTCTTTTCAAAAATAATGAAAAATTCAGTTATGGGCCAAGTAACCATCGGGCCATCTCCAGTTTTGGGGCCAACTGAAAATAGGGCCAACTCACCTATGGAGGCCATCTCAACCATGGGGCATCTCACCAGGTGCCATCTCAAACCGTCTGGGCCAACTAAGTTTTGGGGCCATCTAAGTTTTGGGCATACTTCATGGGGCCAACTCACCATGGGGCCATCTCAACCATGGGGCCATCTCAGCCATGGGCCATCCTACATATTGGGGCCATCTAAGTTTTGGGGCCAACTCACCTATGAGGGCCAACTCGACCATGGGGCCATCTCAACCATGGGGCCATCTCAGTTTTGGGGTCAACTAAAAATGGGGCCAACTCACCTATGGGGGCCAACTGAACCATGGGGCCATCTCAATCGTGAGGCCATCTCAGTTTTGGGGCCAACTCAACATTGGGGCCAACTCAGTTTTGGGGCCAACTGAGGCCCACTCCTATTTGGGAGCTGGAAGTATTTTATGTAAAAAACGTGTAATTGCGTAAGTTTTTTGGCGATATTGGCACTTTCGTGATAAAACCCTCTGTACTATACTCATCGTGGAAGCCGTTTTGATTTGTGCGTAGGTTTCAGTTATTTAATACAAAAAATGAGAGAAAGTTCACCGCTCAAAACGGCTTCCCCGATTCGTATTGTATATGCACAACGGTTAATTGTTTGGTGTTTTTCAACATATATGGATGTCCGTTAAGGTTGTTGCTATAAAGTGAGTCCGCTTTAGCATTACCGAGACATTATACAAATATAACTTAAAATCTATAAACATAATCAAAATAAATTTACTTTACGACATCAAAACTGTCATCATGTCATTCATTACAATGGCATCACGAGTCTTAATTCTATATTGAAGAAACTTCGACGTCATTTATTATCACAGGTAAAATAAAAATTATTTACACTTCGCCAACAAAGCAGGAAAGATAATAATTTTGTGTTTATTCAAAGAAATCACCAGTAAAATCAGATAAACTAACATTATATCTGTGATTTTGAGTATACTGTATACATTTTTGGTCGTTTTTTTTAAACCTATATTTTGCTATGAGAAGTGCGTAGGCGGAAATCAGCAGAACAAGTAAAATACAAATTTATGAAATGTATCATTTTTCGGTTAAATTTTTGATTTGTGCACTTAAACCGGTAGGTTTCTATTATAAAAATTAGTCCAGAGTTTATATTTTTGTGAAATAAGATTTTTCATTGAAAACTTTTTTCTTCAAATTAGTAAAAATTTTTGTAGTAAAAGATATGAAAAAAAATCGACCAAAAATGTATACTCATATGATTTTATGCTATGTAATACTTTGAAGCTTTTTAATAAAATATTAATTTTACCAAAAAATGACTGAAAAGGGAGGCTGTATCAAAATATTCATACGACATACTAGTAAATTTCAACCTCTAAGAAATGAAACAAATCAGATAATTTTTCTAACCCAGTAAATTTTAAATAATGCGTCCAGGAAGATTTCCTCTACGCTGCAGCGCTGATTGACTAATATAAAATAACTAATATCAGCTGTTTCTACAAGAGATTCGACTAAAAAGATTAGCCCAAAAAATGATAAGAGTAGAGTGCCTGTAGGACGATCGAATATTGGGTTTTACGTTCTCATACAATGGGGGTTAACTTTCGAGAAAAGGTGGTCCTTAAACGCTCCTGACAAAAATTTGGGCAGAAAATTCGTCCTGAGAAAAAATTCATAATTTTAACAACAAAATTTGAAAAAAAGGCGTCCTTATGTAATCGGATATGTCATATAACCTTATATAACTTATATGGTTTCCAGAAATCTTAAAAAAAAATCGTATACGTCCTTAAAAGTCATTGGGCAAATTTTTGAAGAAAAAATGCTTCGTCAGAGTTCGTCCTACTAAACGCACTCTACTGTTAGAGTATTTTATTTGTGACGCGTCATGACGCGAGTTTTAGACTCCATCCGTCACATGTGATTGAGAGCACTGACGTTTATGGACGCTTAATATGAAACTCTATGTGAGTTACTTAGAATATGCTTTGGAATATTCTAGTTCAACCAGAACTGACTCAAAATCTCTCACGCTATACCGCGGTATACCGTGTTAATTGTGGAGTGTGTTCCAGATTGATGACTTCTACTTCATGACGCATCACTCACCTATTAAGTTGGGGGTAATTTCTAGCAATATTATGCATGGATAAGAGATTTCAAGTCCGTGTCGGTTGAATTAGAATATTTCCCGAGTATATTTAATCTACCGAAAACAATAAAATTTTAGTTATTTTACAGTAACCAAATTTGGATACATATATTTTGGCCAAAAAAACCCATAATAACTGAGAGTTAAATAACCGCAATGACAGATAATTTCGCTTCGTCGAAGATAATACCTAGACAGCGGTCTCAACTTGCACCCACGTTTTGACTACGTAATGACGCGTCACTCGCCTAATAAGATAGGGTAAGATGAGAGAATGTTGAAAAAAAGTTCATACCGTTGTC
Organism: Oikopleura vanhoeffeni; assembly: GCA_004367855.1. NCBI lineage: Eukaryota > Metazoa > Chordata > Appendicularia > Copelata > Oikopleuridae > Oikopleura > Oikopleura vanhoeffeni. Next base: position 85,282 of record SCLH01001046.1, on the reverse strand, counting down.
TAGGGATTATCATCCATATCCATTATGATGACCGGGTTCATAAAAAATCTTTTTTGGGTTCAAAAAACAGAAAAAAAATTTTATACGAACTCGGGCATCATATTGCATATAATATGGATTACTGGAATGTTGATTTTTGGCATTTAAAAACGTTTTTTCGGGTTGAAATATTGAGTTTTGGAATTTGGTCTGACGATATTAAATTCATAAAATCCCTCAATTAACCCATATTTCTGATCTTTAAAAAATTTCACGGTTGTCGACAATTTGCTGTAACACCCTAACCGGACCTCAGATTACAAATCCTAAATATTTGAATGATACAAACAACGCAAGATATTATCACCCAATCAAAACCCTTGATTACGTTATAGGCCGATTTCATTGGTCAGGTTGAGAAAGGATCAACCAATCAAATGCTCAGATTTCGCATTTTTCAAATATTTAGGATTTGTACTCAGAGGTCCGGTAATCCATATAGCAATCTTATGCGTCTGACGCATTGCGTCATTTTGATGCTTTTGAGCTGAATTCGGATATGATGCAAACGGAGCTATTTTAGTTTGGCCACTTTTGAAAATAGTTCTGAATACAATCATCTGAGAATCATGAGGTATACAAAATCACACAATGTCCTAAAAACGGCCTCCTGATATGAATTTAATATCGATAATTCAGTTTCATTTTCTAACGTCAACGCTTGTAAAAAAGTTTCCATGGCACAAAAATGACACCATATCTTTTGCCTATTGAATGATTATATTTTAATTTCAAATTAGTTTTACAATTCCTAACTTGAGTAACCTTTCTTGTGTGACGTTACGTTCCCCGCACAATGAAAAAATAAATAAAGTCAAACATGTCCATTATCTCCCCTACTATGACGCGTTTTTCTGATTCGAAAAAAATTAAAAGCTTACCGCGTGAATCTCTTGTTTTCCTCAAGACTTTTTTTTCTCAAATTTTTTAGTTGTCGGTTTGTTTTTTTATTGGCTTGGAATTATTTCCTACTAATTTTTTCAATCAGAAGATAGTTGAAATTGTATAGTGAAAAAACAGACCTACTCAAATTAAAAGTAGCGAGCGAGAGTCAAGTCGAAAGTTTTTTTAGATCTGGTTTTGATCGCCCGCTGACGTCATGAACCGCTCTCCTTTTCTCTAAGGCACCAACCTTCCAAATTAAGTGTGACGTCAACAGGCTTTGCAAGCCGTGAAAATCGTCGAGTTTATTACCGCAGAAAAATAGTCTGAGAATGGGCGTCATGAACTTAGTGACATGTCAATCTCGTTTTTAGCGAATGAAACATAAAAACAATAAAAAAGTTATCAGGTTTACAATCCAAAAAAATGTTCAAATTGTGACGTCATTTCGGGTCATTAGAGACACACACTTTTATGTGATAAATGAAGAACATTTATCACATGACCTGCCCGAAATGTCTGAAAAAGTTCCCACTCCTATGAGTTTTAAATTAAAACTTTTAATTCTTTGATCAAAACTAAGGAATAGATTTAAAGTGATTTCCGGTCACCGGAAGTAGAAGTTCAATCGAAAGTTAATTACAATTGTTGACCAAATAAGATGAAAATTTTTAAAAAGGAAATTTACCCCGTATAAATGGGGTCGTGCTTTCCGTACCCAAATTGGCCAATCGACTTTTTTTGTCATCACTATACTTTGCTTATATTTTTTTTCATTCAAACCAATTTGGGTACGGAAAGCACGGGCGTGCTTAGCGTACCCAAATAGGTACACTAGACACTGACTCGTATAAATTCGGTATAATTTCTCATATTTCCGGGGAGTCAATCCAGATTTGAGACATAGGTTTTGATAATTTTGACCACAAAATTTATCTCTAAAAAATGATAGCAGAAGATAGCATTGAAAAAATTAAGCGCAACAAATATGACATTATTTAAAAAATATGACATTATTGAATTTTTCACCAAGGTTATCCCTCTGATGTTTCTTATAACGATCAATTCTGACGTTTCAAAACTGCTTTGCGAATCGCAAAATCACATTTTTATCTTTTCTAAACGGGTGTTTCACATAAATTTGTCTAAAAATAGGCGTCATGGAATTAAGTGATCGTGTCGGTGACGTTTTTGAGGATTAAAATCGAATGTGCTATCTACGCACAATTTATAAGGTTAGGGTCAAAAGAAACTAAATATATTTTCTGTGTGATATTAATCCTCCGCAATGCATAAATAAATTGAATTAATATGGAATTATTCAATTATTATTCGATTAATTATAAATTGTTGTCGCCAATTCGAGCGTGAAACACGTGGGAACTGTCATACAGTCAGACGATTTGAAATAGGGAATTTCATAACTCAAAAATGGGTATCGATGTTTTTAAGCTATCTTGTAGAGAATTTTTTCTGGTCATTTTAAAACCGAGGATTTTTTTGTTCTTAAAAAAACTTTCAAAAAAAATGATTTTTCGGTCAATTTTTCGAGATTTGACAAGTAGTTCCCGACCCGGTTTTAGCGAAGCCGTATGAAGAGCTAGAAGGCAGATTTTTTGGTCAGTGACAATTAAGCGTTTTTCGGTTACCGGTTTTGTTGCTTTGGGGTCGGCGACCAATATTTGACCTCAAATAACCCGTCAAAGTTCAAGGTCAAATTCTAGTTCATCTTGTAGACTTAAAAAGATCCTCAAAACCAACCGGAAGAGTCGACTTTCTGATAAACGTATTAGAAACTTTGGGTTAATTATATACCGTAAGGTCACTAGAGAGCCAAAACTAGACTTAAGATTGACCTTGAGTGTTGACCCTTCCGGTTCTTTTGAGCGTCCTTTTAAGTCTACACGATGAACTTGAATTTGACATTAAACTTTGGCGGGTTATTTGAGGTCAAATTTTGGTCGCCGACCCCAAAGCAACTTAACGGGTACCGAAAAACGCTTAATTTCACCTGGCCAAAAAATCAGCTTCTAGCTCTTCATACGGCTTCGCTAAAACCGGGTCGGGAACTACCAGTGAAATCTCAAAAAATTGACCGAAAAATCAATTTTTTTTGAAAATTTTTTAAGAACAAAAAAATCCTTGGTCTGATAATGACCAGAAAAAATTCTCTACAAGATAGCTTAAAAACATCGATACCCATTTTTGAGTTATTTTTCGACATTATTACAGTTAATTGGAGAATGTTCTACCGCGGTATACCGTATAGTTATCAAGAAAAGTATAAGACGATGCTTTTTTAGCTCAAATAAATTTAGTATGCCAGACCACCATTTAAAATTGTCTGTTTGGAAAGGGAAACGATTGATAAAAATGTATGTTTGGATTATGAAATATAAATTGTTATTGTATAAAAAGGTAGAAAAACCTTATTTTGATCGTGTTGCATAATTTTCGAATTTTATTGATAATTTTATTATTATGGTAAAACCAAATTATTGTTCTCAGTAGGAATTTTCTCGTATCTTAAATTATGAATTTTAATTTCGCATATTTTACCCAATTTTCTGAGAATCCAAATTGTCCAAGAGAAATCATATTCTCCAAAGTTCCGAACTTAACTCGTA